>JAOQMS010000009.1:1752791-1771912 GCA_027563885.1 Erythroxylum longipes | reverse complement strand
AGAGATTTTATAACAAGTCACCTATGAAATAATGAATAAGATTGTTATGCTCTGGCTCTAGCTAGTCATATTGTAATTGAGATATATTATTACCTAATGACAAGGTCTATATACATTTACTTTACATTCGAGTTGATGCTAACAAATATGTATAAACTCACACAATTTGATATATGCTCCAACAAAAATGAAAAGACTCTTATCAATTTATCATAAAATAATCATTTCATCACTTAGAGACCAAAATGATATCATTTTTTACATTTACACTAAAATAACGCCATTTCAAAAAGGGGTCCAGATCATTGAACTAGATTTCAGGCCAACTCTCAAACTCAAACGTAGTTCAAAATTTAGTCAACTAGGGCACTTTTGGTTGGGTCAGCTCTATTTGTCATCCTAGTAGTGGGTTAATTTAAATAAAATATGGTTTCGGTAATCAATCTTATACTTTTGTACTAGTTAAAATTTATGAATAAAAGATATACATTTGATGCTATTATTTTAGGAAAAATTACATTTATTCATAAATAGGTAGCACTCTTGGATTGAAAACGTAGGGACCTATTTGATGAATTATGTAGTGAGGATACATGAAAATAAAAATAAGTTAGATGGTAGTAATTTTGCTTTAAAGGAAAATGGCTTGACTAGCATGGCACAAAGAGGACTTATTACTTAGTGTCTCATGATTCCTTATAGTCAATAAGTATGGTATGGTTATTGGTTTATAAGAAGTTGACAAAAAAAGAAAAGGTTAAAGGTTTCATTTTTATGCCTTTTTTATTTGACCCTTTAATATCATAATATTAATAGGAATTACACGAGTTTAGAGGTTCTTATCTTATATTAATGGATTTTCTTGCCTTTTACATATGTTTCATTAATAGTAATAATAGAAGATATTATTATTCTAATTAGAAATGTGTAGAACATGGAATGCAAGCAATATTTCTATATGTTAAATTAATCAAAAAAAAAGTCATGTGATACAAAATTTTTCCTTTATAATATGCTCAAATTTTAATATGGTCAAATTTATTCAATATCTAAGATTATATTAACATTGGTTTCACCATAAACTCTATTATGTTTCTAAATTATGAAGTCATGTTGGATATATAAAAAATTAAAATAAAAGAAATAGACAAGTTAATACATAAGTTATATCATCAATTATTAGAATATCACTCCAGTTGTAAGTAATAATAAATTTTGTAAATAAAAATATTGTCTTATCATAAAAAATATGTCTAGTAACATTTTTTACAGCTACAGACTTTCAGGTCATTAAATATGACAAAATACCTATAAGGCACATTCAAATTGTATATAATTTGTAAGATAGTTGAATAGTTTCAATTAAAGTAGTTATGCATGATATTAATAATGCAAAAACCCACTTTTGTATTATTTCAATAGTAGAAATGTTGTCCAATACTAGACTTAGCACTCAATATGTATATAATTACCTTAACATTACAATAAGGATAGTCAATGTTAATGTTTATGACCTTGCACGTAAGAAAAAAACTAGGTGCTAATACGAATATGAAGCTTATCCCTCTAGACAAACATAGCAAATTCATGAAAAGTAACATAACTACTAATTACAAATACTGGAGTTCTATCATTTTCACTATACCACAATTTATACCCTTTAACTCCAACAATAGTCATAGAAATAATGGATTTCATTTCCCTATGTTCCATTTTAAAATTATTAACATAAACATAGGTGGAATAACTAAATACAAATATATTAGATAAATATACTATAATAATCAGAGGGAGAACCATACCATACCTATTGTCGAGTCTTCAAATTTATTATATTTGATGGAGATCTATTCAATAGATAATCAAAAGTGTTAATTGCCACAACCCAAAATTTCTTCGAAAGTCCAACATTTAATTCCGTGCATCAAACATACCATGTGAGTGTTTAGTTTATCCTTCTTGTAATTATACTTTATTATGGTTTATGATGAATAATGTGGTGCCTTACTATTTTTATCTTCTAGTAGAACTCATTAAATGATTTATTAAAAAAATCCATCCCACTATATATTCTAAGTGTCTTAGAAGCATCAGCAAATGAAAGTAACCAACCTAAGGAGTTAGCACCAATATTTTGAATTTTGTACCGTACCTGCTGGAAAATGGTACCGAAATATTAATTTTAGTACTGGATTCAAATACCAGTCGATACCGGCCAATACCGGTTGGTACCGGCCGGTATTATAAATACCGGCCAATACCGGAAAAATTAAAAAGTTTAGGGACTAAATTATAAAATTTTAAATTTTCTAAAAAAACAAAAAAATTTAAAATTCAGGGACTATTTTATAAATTTAAAAAATTACCCGAAATGGTACTCGGTGTTAACCGGTACCGATACAGTATCATACTAGAACTCAATTCGATACCAAGTCTGGTACGGTATTCACAATTTTGGTTAGCACTCTGTGGTCCAATGAATGTGAAGGAGTAAAGATGAAAGCAAAGAAGCTTAGTGAAGGAGCTAATGAGAAGTAAGCCAAAATGGAGCTAGAAGACTAAAGAGAGAAGCCAGAGCTTGAAATAGTAAAGAAAGAAGGCATGCAACTTCATGTTGGCGTCTCTCTCTAACCCTTTATCCCTTTTATAATTGATTATAAGAATTGGTGTGTATGATATCCGCTATATCTTATTTTGGTTTCTTTTGGTTCAACATTTTATAACTGGTTATTATTAAATATAAAATTTTATTTTTTAATAATAATAGACATTATGCAACTGTAGCTGGCCATTACTGTTCCAATACCGATTGGTGTAAAAATACAAATAGAAGGTCAGAATACGGCTGATCATTAAAAACAACACCAGCATCTTTAAGTCTAAACTACAAAAACTCTTATTTATTATCTAATTTTATTGTTGAGCAGGCCATTTTCTCCAGCCAACTATATCAATTAGTTGGCAATTACCAGAGTCCAAGAAAACATTCATGCATGGAAACTATAAACTTTGGAGCTACCCTTAATTAAACCAAATCCTTAATGACATGTCTTCCCCAAAATTTGCATCTAACTTGTATCTGTTGGCATTAGCTCTCCTTCTTCAAAATGTGGCGGGCCTTATTAGCCCCGTCTACCATACATGTTCAAACCTTCCCCCCAGCGACAAAAACAAATTCAAATCCGACCTGAACCAAGTGATGGCCTATCTAAGAACTCGTACACCAACTACAGGTTTTTCTACAGTTTCATCAGAAGATGCCAATCTACATGGGCTTGCTTTTTGTAAGGCTATTAACAGCAGAAGGGAGAGTTGCAAGACATGTGTCGTAGAGGCAAGCATTGAGATCCAACGACACTGTCCATCGAATAGAGCGGCAGTTATTTGGTATAATGACTGTATGTTGAAGTACTCGACCATTTACTTCTTTGGTAAAGTCGACTTCAATAACTTCTACGCTGTGTTCAACAACAGAAGTGCCAGCCAACCAGACAAATTTAATACCCAAAGGAACAACCTTTTAGAGCATTTGATAGATGAGGCTTCAGTGAACCCTAAGCTCTCAGCAAGTGGAAAGACCGACCTGAAAAAGCTGGGCAAGCTTTATGGGCTGGCTCAATGCACAAGGGATCTTCCCACTGGAGCGGACTGCAAGAAGTGTCTTAAGTATGCATTAAAATTGGTTCGGACAGATATTGATGCTAAACTTGGTGGCCAAGCTAGTACCGGAAGCTGCTCCATCCGATATGAGATGTACCCTTTTTGACTTGATTACCGGATCAAAAGTAAAACAAGTAAGATTGATTGAGTTCGTACACTTGTTGTACTCCTGAATTTAAATTATCACTTTCTGTTAATTTCACAACGTTGAGTACAATAAAGGAATTCAGATATGATACAGTAGTTTTCTTTTTTTTTTTTCGTGTATCCAAAACCGTATAGTATTCATAAATGAAATTATATGCTATACAGTACTATTTTCGTGTATCCAAACCCCATAACTTATAAACACTCATCAACCTATTAAATGAATCCTTTTATAATTGAATTTAAAGTATTTTTGCATATTTTTTGTTTCTATCCATTACGAACAAACTGGTCATTATAGCAATCATGGCCCATAAAGAAAGAAGATGAATGCAATTAAAAGAATTTGACAGCCAAATACATCATTTATTGAACACGTTCTACTTCTACCACAATAGACAAATATAAAACCTACGTTCTCTGCTCAATGTACCAACATTTTGTTAGCTAAGAATATGATCTGCATAAAATTGCAAGTTCTGGTTTGTTTATTGAGAATTTGGATCATTTATAGGAACTTTTCTTTAATTTGCAAACTCGACCTGGAGCTTTTAGAATAAGAGAAATTGTGACATTGTCGTGAGGATTTCATAGATCAGTCATGCAGAATCGGATTGACTAGCGAGGATCTAATTCAGAAATTGTGACCCCATTTACAGACTGATGTAACAGCTTTGGCGTAGAATTGCTGGACTGAATTTCTTCAGAATCTTCAATTATGGAATTAGATCCAGAACCATCTCTAGTGACGAAAAATCCTGGTTTGAGTGGTGTTGGAGGATTCGTACTATGGCTACTGAGCATCAATAGGATCTCTGACATCCTTGGCCTATCAGCTGCATGATTCTGAACACACAGTAATGCAATGTGAATGCACTTCAAAACCTCATTGGTAGAACATTGGTAACCCAGTGATGGATCCAGTAAGTCAAGAGCTGTTGCATTGACCCAATGTTCCCATGACTACAGAGAGTTGGAAGCAGACAATACAAATCAAACCTCATAATTACATACCACAATCTGGGAGGAAAAAAAATAAAAAAGAGGTTTAGTTTAAATACTTACATAACTTTGAAGATTTGTCATGTCGCGGAAGCTAGAGTTCTTTCGACCTGTCACAACTTCCAAAACCAGAACACCGAAGCTGTAGACATCTGATTTAGTTGAAAAGTGCCCCTTTTTTGCATATTCAGGTGCCATATAACCACTTGGTAAATATCCAGAAACGAGAAATTTCTGTTAAGTATTTCTGAAATTTGAACAGAAAGCTATTGCTTTCAATGCATGATTGTGCATTTCATCCCTTTATTTTAAAAGAGTACCAAAACTTACTATGTCCCGGCAATCCTGTTCGTGTTGGCTTGAGTTTGACTTCCTGGAAAGAGTTTGGCTAAACCGAAGTCTGAGATCTTGGGATTCATCCATTTATCTAACAAAATGTTGCTGACTTTAAGGTCTCGGTGGATAATCCTGAGCTGCGAATATTCGTGCAGGTAAACCAGTGCACGAGCGATTCCAATAATGATTTTGTAACGCTTTTCCCATTCCAGGCTATGTTCTCTGCTCTTATCTAACAATAGAATTGGACAAGAAGCGTACCAAAACAAAAGTTTCAGCAGACTCTTCTCTTAAATAGTCTAAGTTCTAAGAATTCAGAACAATCTTGTAAAATTTTCGGAGAATATCATACCGAACAAAACCTTGTCCAGGCTTCCGTTAGGAAGGTACTCGTACACAAGCAGCTTCTCTTCTTCTTCCAAGCAAAAACCAATCAACCTTACTAAGTTTCTGTGCTGCAGCTTAGCGACCAACTTCACTTCTGTTTTAAGCTCTTCAAGACCCTGTCTTGAGGTGCTTGATAACCGCTTCACAGCAATTTCCCGTCCATCCCATAGTTTCCCCTGAAGACAAAACCAATAGTATCATCCAATAAATGGAAGGTAGATTTATCTCAATCTTAAGAATTAAAAGGTAGTACCTTGTATACTGGTCCAAAACCCCCTTGTCCAAGTTTACGATCATCAGAAAAGTTGTCTGTTGCTACTGTAAGTGCCTCAAGTCCAATCGAAAGCAACTCCATGCTTTTGCTAACTTCTCTCGCGACACCATCTGTATGATCATTTTACATATAGAGATATGAATAGCTTAACAAGAAAAGCACAACTACTGTTTCTTTATTTAATTTTGTGTAATTGCCACCATGGACACACTTCTGGACACCGAACCTTAAAAGGGTGACAGCTGAAACTGTTGACTGTTAACATATACGAAGCTAAGAGTAATACCTGTCCTTTTCTTCTTGATCTTTCGACGGAAGAAACAAAGTAAGATGATGGTTGTCACCATAAAAGCTACAGATACAGGTATGATCACCGTAAGTATGGTTTTGGATTTCTTTCCTGCATAAATGGACACAAGTCCTTCAACATTGATTGTATTAAAAACATAAACATGATTCATAATTGAGCTTTCCAACTGATATTTTTCATATTAAGAAACAAGAAGGATACCACTCTGACTAGCTCGACCATTGGTGATGCTAGGATCTGAAATGGGTGGTGTGAACAAAGGAGGTGGAGAAGATTCACTCAGTAACGACAACGAAAAGAACTGATAAATCTCATAGCGAATATAACAACTCAAAGCGATTAATTGACCGCCCTCATTTTTATCAACACACTCTGGATTGTTTCTGACGATCTGTTGAAGACAATACAAGCAATCATTTCCTGTTATACCTTTATTGCACTGCACCATAGCATAAATAGTATCAAGACCGTTGAATACGGTTCTACCAAAAGCTAATCTTGAAGAATTTGATGCAGCAACGGAGGACAGATTTGTAATCAAGTTTCTTAGGCTTCCACTGAATAGAGTTGGTTCAGTTGCATTCTCCAGATTAAGCAAACACAGCCTTCTTTGAATATTGGTTGCTGAGAAAAAGAGCCAGTCTGAGTATTGCAGGTAACAATTTTCATTCCATATGAAAGCTTCCTTCTGGCTGGGACACACTTTACGTATGTCTCCGGTCACATTAGCAGCACATTTTTGGCAGTCTTCTTTGGAGAGAAAACCTCTGCACTGAACCAGGGCATAAACTGTGTCAGGATTGTAGCCGTTTGTGGTGATGTAATAGCCTGTTAGAGAAGCATTATCGGCCAGAAATTTAAGTGCAAGCTCTAAGTTCTGCTGATATGCACTTTCAAGAGTGTAATTCCTGGCAGAGTTACACTCAAAAGACTGGTATGATTGGGCCTGTGTAGCATACAACGAACAGAGAAGACAAGAAATTAAGAGTAGACCAAAGGCATCTAATTCAATTGATTGCATCCTAGAGTGCAGAAAAGAAGAACATTAAGATACGGTTCTAACAACAGAAGCAGTGGACCCTAATCCTGCTGCTTTTTGTATAGATACTACTGACACCAATCTTATATGCTTAATCATTGAAAGGAATAACGTATTGGATGTCAAAAGGGAGAAATTAGACCAATTCAAAGTCTTTATAGAATAAAATTAGTTTGTTCTTGTTTTTTGGATGGACATTACAAGCATAAATTCAAAGCAGTTCGTCAAAACATAGCTCACCAGATGAGATTATCACCAGTTGGTAGAATAAAGTTGAAATCATTACATCATTCCCATAATTAATGAGCTTACCAGCGGGATACGACTTAGAATGATGAATTAGCATTTTGTTTCTGATTAAAATATAGGAGATCGCTAGTGACCGGCCAATATAAAATAGTAACTAGGCAGAAACCATTACGTAATTTCGAGCACATACTTGACCAGTTCACATATTTTAGCTTGCTTTGACGCTTGGTTCAGCCTCATTCAGATATGAATCAGTCAGAGGTTCAGTATCTTATATGAGCCTACAAAAATTATAATTTATAATTAAATACAACATAGCACAAACATTTTGGTGTGGTTCAGTCTTAGAATTTATAGGAAAATGGAAAAATAATTAAAAACCTGTTGGGACATCTTCCGCAAGAAACCAAACTAAGCGGTAAGTTAATGTAGAGGGGGCCCAATCGGCTCGGACTGAGACAACAAACCTAAATATGAGCCTGATTTGACTCAGCCTTTTTTTCTAATTAAAAGTGCAAAATAATATTATTTTGTTTAAAATAGTTGAGTCTTAGGTCAGGCTTAATTTAGGCAACTCGAGCTTGAACTCAGATCAAACTCTTTGATTTCGGTCCAGGCGAGGCCACTTGTCAATCCTAAAATTATCACAATGTTCCTCTCATGGTCCTTGTGCTACTTAACGAAGTACTCTTCTTTCCACCACTCCTGCATTTTCCTACGATTCGTCCCAGCCGTCAATTCTTTCTTTTCAAGCCTCTTAATTTGATAATTTACATCCTCCAATTTCTCCAGCAGACCTGAATTATGAAACTCTGTTCTCCTCATCCCAATCCAGCTTCGTTGAGGCGTAAATCTTCCTATCCACTCCGTAACATAGTCTTTAGTACGATTGTCAGATTCAATTGTCATACAATGGCGCTCGAAGAATACTATTACAGAGAAACGGAGGCTGCTAGGTTTTTCAAAAAAAAAAAGGACCAACTAAAAATTGCTGTAATTAGTCTTTTATCTAGCATTGGAAAATTAAATAGATTTTGAAATTTTTATTGTAATTTAGTTTTTTTTTTTAAGAAAAGCATAGCCTTAAAACCAACAGACACTCAAAACAGGCGAAAACTGAAGAAAGGATACCACTTTAATAATCAAATACAGAATGGTTGTACCTAAATTTAAAACATTGCTTGTGATGGGAACTATTGCAAATATTCAATATTATTAAGGTCAACCTATACCATAATAAGTACGAGTATCTGTTAATAACTAGTGATTGCCAAACCCTAAACCCTAAAATCCTAACCCTAAACCCTATAATCCTAACAATATATATTAAGACGCACTTTCAATAGGCTAATAGCTAGCTAACAGCAGTTCCAGTCACTGTAAAGACAAATGGAAAGGAGAAGTTCTTCCTAAAGTAACCACCCTAGGATAGGAACGCCAAGAACCCATTGATTACTACAATTCCGATCATCATTATGCACAATAAAATATTTTTACTCCACTAAGTTATTTTTATCAAAAATTAAAAATAAAATTAAAATTATAGTACTTGTGAATAATAAAAGTATGAAATTTCTTATGACCTGAGCTGATCTTTTTATTTTAATTATATATTTAAAAATTATCATTCATTTATTTAAGTATTATTTAATTATCATACAACTTCTTATATCATATCATGTAAGCTTTTTACTAAAATTATGTAGTGTTAAATTTTTTAAGTTTAATATGACGTCACTTTACAATTATGAATAGATAAGAAGCTAATGGAATAGGACAGAGGAAGTTGTGTGAGTAATAAACAGTATTAAAGGGATAAAGAATAGTTTGTATAATATGAGGATTCAAATGATAAAAAAATGTCAAACCATAAACAACTCCAGCTGGGAATGTTAGTATGACACAATCCATCAACGGTGTTCCAAATTGACGTTTAAAGAAAAGAGTGCATAACAGACGAAGATTAGTTAGTGTAAGAAACTTCCTCAGTCGATCCAAAGTTCTTAATCTCCCATTGATTGTGAGCCAAAGCATGATCAAGACTCCAAGACAAGCTTTCTGAAACCAGATTAAACCATGCCAAGGAACTTTGACAGCTTCACCTCGTACTAGAGCTTTATATAAGTCATTGGTGAATACTCCAAATTGGTGACTCTTCCATATGCTTTGATCTTCAACAGTAGATGATAGTTGAATTAAAAGATTGCTTGCATATGCTGTGTTGGAGATTGGTCCATTATAAGCAGTTGAGGCTTCATAAACTAGTACATTTCTTTATAGACTGAGACTCCGATGCAGACTCAGACGTAATATGGAGAAAGATAAAAAAAATAACATACCTTAATTTAAGCGATCGTCTTGTTTTTCATGTAAGGGGCGTGGGTGGGGGACAAAAATTTGAAATTTTCTGCACCTGATGTTTAGAGAGGTGGAAAATTTGGGTGCTTGCATGACAGGGCGTGATCAAAACAGAATAGATTACTTGAATATGGGCTTTCAGGAAGACCATAGACTTCCAAAACAGAGGATGGAGAAAAAGATTATGAGTGTCAGAGGTTAAGCATAAGTGTCTTGGCTGCTCATGATAAACATTAAACAAAAAGTGAATCATTTGTCCAAGTATGGAAAACAACCTCATTGCCATCGAGCTTTGCCCACTGTCATTTATGGTGTGAAAGAATTGCAGAGCTTTCGAAAAGGGCAATGAATGACTGAAATAAAAGAATTTAAGACTGATGTCAAGTTTGATATGTGCTGATCCAAACATAGATTCTTTGATGTATTCATTTTTTTGGGATTTGTAGCAGATCTCTCCAGAAATTAACCATTCGCATAGAAAAGCTTTATTTACTAATTTTCTTTCACCAACTGTATTAGAATTATTGTCTAGAAACTATGACAGACATGTAATTCTTGAGTAAGCCTAAGTTTAAGTAGTAAAACATGTCATCCTCCTTTGATATTGAATGCGATATTCAGACCGTTGTTGAACTCACAAGATGGTTTGTGAAGTTGTTTAAGGGATACCTATATTCATTAGTGTTAGCGACGCTGAATCTAAGGATGCATGTGAATCAATTCTTCTCCTCTGCATTCTCTGATTCCGATTTCCATCACATTACCCACAGAAGAAGGTAAAACGTCGCAACAATGTCGCCTTGGAGCGCGCAACTGAATTGAAGAAAGATGTAAGTTTTGAGTCAACCTTGAGAACTTGAAAACTGAAAGAAAAAGAAATGTTTACGTACCTGGTTAACACTAAGATGAAGCTTCTTCGAGAGCACCTTAATCTCATCAAGTTTCCGGGGAGAAGCAGTAGCATCGTGGGAGCAATTGACATGGCTTTTCTTGTAATGACTGGTGATGATACCCTCAGCTGAGTCTACCTCTAGCCTATCAAGAAAGAAAATAGTTGGTCTGCGGCAAGGGTCGGGATGAGCCTGAGCTTCTCTTGTATTAAAAGTATAGACACCAGCCAGCTTGTTTCCTTGTTTCCATTGGTTAAATGTTTGCTGAACAGGAAGGAGATCAGGCAAACGTATATGATTCCCATAAACCTCAATCGCATAACCCCATGACACCGAAATAGTCCAGGAGAACCACCGATCGTAGCAAATTGTTCTCTGCAGGATCCTCAGGGAATCAACTTCTACAGATCTCAGAAGAAGTTCCAGGGCCTTGAGGGTCGTCATGTTGGGGAATATAGGATTTACGTAATCAAAGTGATGGAGAGACACTAGTGGTGTCACAGGATGCGAAGTCAACAATCCAAATATGTCACCCCGAACATCCATCTGCAATAATTGAACTGAAAACTTCTCAGCACCAACTCACCTGTTAAACTAAAGTTTTTAGACACACCATAAGCATGCGAGAACTAATACCTGATGGAATCCAGGCTCACGAGTTAGTCCGATTCCAAGCTCAGCCATGCAAGAATAGATCCTGGAATCACTTCCATAGAGATGTGGATAGCGTTGTATACAGGAATCGAAAGTTTTTGCCAAGACTTTTGCCAGTGGATAACTTATGGCAAATCCTGCCCCACCAAAAGCCATTTCAAACCCAAAAACCCTATTCTGCTCGTAAATCTCTGAATTAGACCCTAAATAGTACCAAAGCCCATGATCATACTTGGAAAGAGTCTTCACCAAATTCTCCGGAAAGAAAACAGTGTCATCATCGCCGAAAACATACCACCGCACATTAGAATGATTGAGTGCCACAGTCTCAGCAACCACACGAGCCACTCTAATAGCTGACCGGAGACCATTGCGAAAAGTATAACGAAAACTTGAGGTATCACCGGAAACACAAACAGGAGGAAGTGAACTATTATCATTGTATGAACTTATATCTTCAGGCATGCCCTCTAGAAACACACACCCTCTCATTTGCCGAGGTTCCCACCAGAGCTTAACATATTCCTTGCGCTTGGGCCATGAATTCTCGTTCGAAGCAATCCCAAAAACAATATTCTCAAGGGTTGTTGGATCGTACACATCTCCTGATGCAACAGAGCTGAGATCTATGTACTTTGAACTACCTACCAGAATGAGTGACACAAGAAGGTATACTAAACAAACAGAAGATACGACTATGACGAGGTTTGACAAACGAGAAGGTAACTGGGATTTGCTAGGTGACTGTAGACACTGCATTTTCCAAGGAGGCGAGCAAGCTGAAGAGGGTCAAGGGGTTGTGCTTGGCTGAGGTTGCGTAGTACAAATATTACGTTGTCAAACTCGCAATACATAAAGTTTAACCATTTATTGGCGCAATTTGAGGCGGAAGCAAGTAGGAACAGGGCAAAACACGTTAGTTACTTATGCACGAGGAGAAAGGTTCTGTTTTGTTTTTCCAATCAGAGGCTTCAAGTGGGTGGGTCTAATTCTTACAAGTCAAATGATTGTTGACAATGGACTCCATCTAGTTGACAACGTAATAGCAGGGACAGGGAAAGCAAATCTTATTATTATCTTTTGTTAGACATTTAATCGATGAGAAAGACCCTTTGGATACATGTGGCAGTACGGATGAAGAGTCCTCCAAATTTTAACGAGTAAAAGGAAATTGAGTAGCAGTCAGAGTTTTTGACTTTCCGAAGAAGTGGGTGCGTTTTTTAAGTGTCCACGGAAGGGTAACAGATTTTGGGAACCGAAGGGCACTCCTTTGTTCTCAAATCATTCAATTTATTACATTAGGTGATAAAGAAAACAGGAAAACTGGGTAAGAATAACAGAAGATCTATTCCCCTAGGAAGCCACAAAAAACGGGAGTTTGTGTCAAAATTAAGCAAAGTGCACATGGCCTCATGATGTGTTTCACTAGGAAACCAAAGCCCGAGAACGGACGATCTCGACGACCGTACCGTTTTAATGGACATTACACTATGCTCGTTAATTTACTTTTAACAATCGCGTTCATGTTACACAAATTAATTCACCTTTACTCTATACGCCCGTCAAAAGCATCCACCGTTAAAAGAACGACGCCCTATTCCACACAACACTTTATATCTTCGTTACCTCTGCATCTCATTTGCAATAAACCTCACCCTATCATAATGTATTCAAAGTCCCCTGACAAGATTTGATACAGGAAACCACCAAAATGAGATATGATACAGCCTCTACCATTCAAATCTTCTGTTTTTCCATATATTCAATAAACCTCACAGTACATTACAATCTATTCAAAGTGCCCTAACAAAATTTGATACATTAAACTACCAAAATGAGAGATGATACAGCCTCTACTATTCAAATCTTCTGTTTTTCCATATAATTGTTACCTAAGCTGCCACAAGATTTTCAGAAGCAATAAATCAAATGCTATGAGTAATATTGTAAGCTAAAACTTGTTGGAACAATTATAAAAATTGCTGGTTGTTTAGCAATCCAAAAAAAAATTGCATAAATTACTATGCTCTCTAATGTTTCGACAGCTCAAATATATACAAACAGAATATAAACACAGTATCTACTGGATCAGATCTTCATCCATGATAGAAATGGCAATCAAAATTGACAGTATATTTCTGGACCCTCCTTCCTTCACATTCCTTTCTATGTTAGATAACCAACTGGACAGTTCGCTGGCAGCAATCTCAGTTAGTTTCCTCCGACGCCCATTTTCATTTGCAAGAAATCAGCTTGATGCCTTAAAACTAACAAATGCTATAGCATCTTTTGTCCATGCCATGCACCTTTTCTGAAAGCAAGAAACATACCCCGGTCACCAGAATAGAAGTATTTTTTACTCAGAGATTTTGTTCCCTCTTTCACATAATCCTTTGCATGGCAACATAATCTTCCACAAAGACTTCCAGTAAAAAACTGTCATACAATGTAAAGAATGAAGATATAATGAAAATGCAGATGAAGAAATGCCATACTAACAAGAGCATTCATCAAATTTGTCCAGGCAGTTTAAGATAGACGTTTCACATGCTACAGCAGGCATCAACAAAGTAACACAGATAAGACAAGGGAATCGTCTTATGGTAAAGACTCTCTCCTATAAGGACCACAGACTTGGGAAAAGAAAAGTTAAAATAAAATTGAAAGTACAAATACACACTTGGGGAGAAACCCAAAATTTGACACTCCCAGGTATTAATTTTATTATGCACATCCTTCAGGATCAACTCCCATCACAGTTTGCATGCGTAGCACAGTTTATGTAACACGTATATGTGAATGTGTGCGAGAAACACAGATTCAATGATAAAAGAAAGAGGCGGATAACAGTTCATTGCACAAGCAGAATCGAGATTCCATCGTTAAGGTAAGAAAAAGGCTAATACTCTCACAGTCAAATAAATTGGTTATGAAAATGTCACATCCAAATTGAAGCAGCAAATGGACAAGAAAGCTATAAGAATAAACTGGTAACAACGAGTCCATGGCTTAAAATTCACAGCTCTAATCAAGTTTCTCTTTCAGAAAGACATAGAGTTGCAAGGCCTGTCGGGATAACTCAAGAAGAAAACACGGACAGCTCATTATAAAAGTTGAATGTGATGCATACCCTAAAGGCAAGCCAAAGTTTCTGATCTCAGGTTACATCCTATATTGAATTTGGATATTAACATGTCGACACAATTTTTGGGAGTGGTGAACAAAAAGCTTACATGAGAATAAAGGAAAGCTCGCAAAGTTATCTGCGAGAGCTCAGAAGCAATAACTTACCACTAAGCAACAGCATTAATTCAGTCAGAGAGCTCTATGCGTGAGTGCATTTCAGAACAGCTCCAAGGAAGAAGACTATTAATGCATCGAAATCAGCTCATCTATGCCACAATGCCTAATGCTAACAACCATAGATTCATTGAATCCAGACACATCACAACACTGTCGACGGGTCGCAACCATCTGGGATAGGAATGGCAATGCCATCAAATAATTGCCAAATTTTCCCTATCAATAGTTACTAATAGCACAATTCATATTTCAAATTTGTGGTACCTGTCCAGCATGAGATTCTAGTTTGTGTGTGAACACTCTAATATGTTCAAGGTTGTTTACAGCATTAGCCCTAGAGCAATCCTCTTCCTTGTGCCTCCTGTAAGTACTCCAAATGCCATTATCAATAAGAGACACCTTTTCCATGAAAAAGACAGCTGGCCTTTTACAAGGATTTTTAGGATATTCCCTCACATTCAACATGAGTCGACTGAAGTCACCCCTTGTACTTCTCCTCCATGGCCTGAACGTTCTCTGCGGCAAAATAAGGTCTGGAAGCGGCTCATTCCCTTCAAACACCTGAACCGAATAGCCCCATGCGACTGAGACGGTCAATGAATTTTTGCGGTCATAGCAAACAGTTTGCTGCAAAATCCTAGCATGATCCATGCTCACAGCTTCAAAAAGATGGTGCATAGCTTGAGTCCTGTTCATACTAGGAAATATTGCATCCACCGCATCCAAATGATGAAGAGACAACAGGGGAGATACTGGATGTGCCGACAGCAACCCAAACAGGCCTCCCCGCATGTCAACCTGGTCAAATCAAATGCAAGGCTCAGTCCATTTTTACCAACATAAACTCAAAATGGTAACAAAAAGGGGAAGCTCACCTGATGAAACCCAGGTTCATGAGTCAACGTAACACCCAATTCCACCAAGCATGAGAAAATCCTCGCATCACTACCGTACAAGTTTGCGTATCTTATCAAACACGAATCCAGAACTCTTGCCAAAACCTTAGCCAATGGATAACTTATAGCGAAACCTCCACCGCCAAATGCCATATCAAACGAGTACCTCAAATTCTGATCATAACTCTCCGAGTTACTCCCAATATAATACCACTCGTTATGGTCGTACTTAGACAGCGTTTCCAACAAATTGTCCACAAAAAACAATGTGTCGTCGTCGCCGAACAAGAACCACCTCACATCGCTCTGATTCAACTCCACAATCTCCTTCACCACACGCGCCACCCGAACCGCCGATTTCAGCCCGCCCTTGTAGGTGTACGGAAAGCGAGAAGTATCCTCGGAGACGATCAGAGGCGGAAGGGTGGGGTCTGACGCGTAACCCGCCGGAGCGCCGTCCACAAACACGAAGGCTCGAGTGGTATCGGGATGGTACCAGAGTTTGAGATATGGTATCCGGTCAACGAATGATGCGGACGACGAGGCAATGGCAAAGACGAGGTGGTGGCGGGAGGAGGCTGCGTAGGATGGAGAGAAAGGAGCTGTAACGGCGCGTGGGAGAGTAGGAGGCGAGTGGAAGAAAAGGTAAACAATGAAGACAATAGAAAGAAGCAAAAGCATGTCTTTCAGACGGTTGTGTGCCAAAGGTACCGAGAATTTGGGACTGGCCATTCTGGTGGAGAGAGAAAGAGGAGAGTTAGGGTTAGAGGTAGAGAGAGAAAGGGAAGACTTCCTTTTTCGGTGTTCGAACATTTTGATGTTGACGTTGATGCTGTTGTGCCCTTGCCGGGAGGTGGTTTGGTTCTTCTTTTTTAATAATAATAATAATTAATCATTATTATTATTACACCTTTTTGCTTCTTCTGAGTGCCGAATGCCGATGTCTGTTTCTGACCGATACGACGAAAGAGAGAGGAGGCGAGATCAGATCACTTCTTTTTGTTGTTTTGTACAATGTCAAGTGGGCACTTCCCCTACCCACGTTTCAGAACACAACTGACTCATCCATCCCCACGTTGACATGTGAGCTTTTCGTGTTCTTTATTTTTTACAACTAGACGACCTGTTTTAGTTGAACGTTTCGGAGGTTGTTACAAATCGATTCCCAATCGGGATTTGCGGAAAAAAGAACAGTTGGCTCTTCCCAGTTAGGGCACGATAAGAAGTTGAGATGAGAGTGTCAACCCAGTTAGTTCAGATTGACATAGGAAAAGATGAGGGATTTGATTTCATAGTGTCTCAATACCAGAATGTTACTTTAAAAAGCTAAATGCATCATAAAAAAAGGATAAGTACACATAATAAATTAGTATCTTAGAATGTGTTTGATGACATGAAATCCTTAGCACTACAAGAATATATTTTTTTTGGCACTCTGGACATAGGAATTAAAATCCTAATTTAGATATTCCTTTCAGTTATGTCTGAAAAACATATTCCAGTACCTTCTATTTATGAACATCCGGTGGGTCTTTGTTTTTCACCAAACTGGAAAAACAGATTAGATAAAATCCAGGAATATTCCTCGTGATATCAAACATGCGTTCTCGATGTACACCGTCATGCGTTTGCATCACTATGTTTCATATTTTCTCCCTCAAAATTGAACGGAACTATGTTTAGGCATAAATACAACATCTGTAAGGGTAGCTTTGTCCTTTGAAGGTCAAATCATAAGAAATTTGAATCACTGAAGACATATCACAAATCCATTGTTTTTGGGTGTACCATTCAAAATGTTTGAAATAAGTATATAGTTAAAATTAACGTGGAATACCATTTGTGACAATGAGAATCAGGTGCCCCAAAATTTGGCCATCTCGCGAGCCATTGTCTGCAAGTGGATCGTTAGAATACCATTGGTGACCACTAGCTGACGGTTGTTGTCTGCACAGTGTTGTCGTTGCCTCTTCTCTAGTCAACATTATCGTCGGTATCTGGTGCAAGTGCAACTCTTCTCACTAGTGGTGACAATTATGAAATTCGATTATGACTATAATAATTACTTTTTTGTAAGTCATGCAAATGGGTCATAATACCTTGAATCAGTTAAAAGCTCCATCTTTGTCTTATCATATGTTTGATAGTTCATTTACAATTACAATTAAGTATAATTTTGTTTTCAATCATTTAAAGGTTTGTGCAGATGATCCTTCTCATCAAATAATTAGTACATTTGAATGGTTCTCTTTTATTAAATTTTCAATTATTTGTCATTTTTTTGTTTATTAACTTGAATATATTGATTTAAAAGGAATTAAATTTTATACGCTTAGAAGCATTATATTTTTAAGCTCATATCATGGGATGTATTAAAAATTATTCAAAAGTGTTAAATACTATATTTTTTCTTAAATTAGTTTCAACAAAATAGTTGTAATGAACAGACATAATTGTAATATGAACACCACTACAGCAAAAACATGAGAATTTTATGAAGGAACAATTAAATTAGTGTCAAATAGTGCTTGGATCAGATCTAATGTTGCATATTATTTTAGTGCACAACATAATTCAAGGTCTCATTTTTGTTAGTTATAAGGGTTTCACTACTTACTTCAGCAAGTACGAAGCATTGTGCACAATGCTTCACAATGCTTGTACCCCATACCTAAAGAGTTGTTGATCAAAGTGTAAAATATCCCATAAGATTGTATACACATGTATAGTTGGATAGTAAAAACTTTATTGGAAGAGCATATAAGAAGTGAAGTGACTAAAGGTCTTAGTTTTAGTAGACTATCAAAAGATTTATTGTAGCTAATAGGTGATATGAATTTCAATCATTTGTTTAAAGACCTAATTAGCTAAATTTTCCATAAGGGTAGTTGAATTTTATAAATTTAGTAAAAGAGGGTTAGTCACTTTTATTTGATATTGGTACATTTATTTGCTTTTCTAATGATAGTTGTGTAGCATTAATTATTTGTAGCAACCATTGATACAACTATTATTTTATAAATGGCATTTGTTTACTAAAATATATTGCTATTTCACTTCTTTATTGTTTTATATGTATTTGTTACACACAAACGCACACACATATGTATGTATGTATATACATAAATACATACATACATACATATATATATAGAGAGAGAGAGATATATATATATATACATAAATACATATATATATATACATAAATACATATATATATATATATATATATTATGAATAATTGTTGATAACTTATTATTTGGATGATTATTGAAAACTTTGTAACTTTTTAATTTCATATGTAATTGACAAAACAATTAAAGCTTATATTTAGAAGGTTGTACATGATAAATTGAAAACGGCAATAATCATATAGTAAATATGTCATTATGAAAACTATATGTTTGTAAAATACTACTATATCTATGAATATTGTCTCATAATTCAATAAATATGTCTTACTTAGGGACTATAAAAAAGAAGAGCAAGACCTGAGAAAAATTGTAACACCCCATTACCCTAGGGTACGCACCGAGACGCCCGTAGGTCATTCTGATACATATCCTAAGATAAGGGAGCGCTACGTGCAATTTCTACAAACTCCACATGGCATCAC
>JAOQMS010000009.1:1735427-1752691 GCA_027563885.1 Erythroxylum longipes | reverse complement strand
CTAATTCATAAATTCTAATTTATTTCCATGCTTGATAATCTAATAAAATAATTAAAATAAAATAAAAATATAAAAATTCTAAAAGCGGGATCCAACAATAATCGTGATAGAGAGGATAAATCACCAGCCATGATCGTGGCAGGTATGGCCACGATTCTGCCCTGCATCGGGTTGACACAAAAACTCAAAATTTGAGTGATTTTTCGGACCATTTCGACCCAAGTTTGACCTAGGGCTGCTACAGAATAAATAGCAAACTACAAGACAGCCATTAGCAGTCATTAGAGAGTGAAGAGAGTCATGCCAAAAGAGTAAAATTCTGTCAAATCCGAGAGAGACCTAGAGAGAGATCAAGAGATTGAGAAAGGAGACAAAGGAAGAGAAACACAGAGACGTGCTAGACGCGAAGTACTTCCCGGAGCAGGTAGTTTCCTGCTTTCGCCGCTTCGAGATTTCGTTCCCGACAGTATTTCCATTTTTTCAGTTTTATTTATGTATAGAATTGAAATAGGTGTTGAGATTCGTTGTGTGAATGTTGAGTTTACGTTTATACTCACTTGCAGATTTTGACTATTGAGATTAATAAAATTTGTTCGATTGTGATTTTAGTTCTGTTCTTAATAATTCAGCAACAAACTGAGAGGGTGAGCCTGGTAAAAATCATCAATTTGGGCTAATGAGAGTTAGGTGAATCGATAGGTAGAGAATTGAATCAAATCGGTAGAGTCGTATAACAAGAGATCAAGCATAGATTCCCAGTAGGTTAATAGGCGATTTTAGAACTAATTTAGGTTTTGGACCAATTACAGATTGAGAGATCGCAATTCCCATAATTTGAATTAAGGATTACTAATTAGGGTTAAGAATTATAACTCGAGAGAGAATAATTTTCTCGAGTTATAATTCACCCTAAGACCGCCTAGACTCGTTAATTCAATAATTACATAATTGGTTAGGTTTTCTTAGTTTCGAATTAAAATCCCCTTTCTCTCCCTTGGTAATTTCTAGGTTGATTTTGGGTTAGGTTGTGATTTTGCTATTTTGTTTACTCTCTAGCACTTTGATTTCTCATATTGATTATTGATTGATTTAAATTCTGCATTAGTTGTTTAATTAGGTTAATTGGGAGCTTAGCTGTCGTTAGATTTTAGGACTAGTTCCCTTCCTCGTGGGATCGACAACTTAGGTACTATGCGAACAACCCATGCTCTTGCAGTAATTACCAAGGTTATAATTAGTAAAACTTAGTGTGTGTGACTTTGAGTGAACAAGTTTTTGGCACCGTTGCCGGGGAAGGCAACTTAGTTATATTATTTAAGATGTTTAATAGTTTAAATTTTTTGTCTTCATTTTTCGTTAGTTTTACTTAGGAATCGTGCTCTTGCATAAACACTAGAGTCACGAGGGGTTCGAGTTATGCAGCGGAGACTTTAGATTTAGATATAACTCGTTTAGAACAAACCCTTAGGAAAGCTCGGTGAGAAGAAAAAGAAGAGATCAAGAAAGCACAAATGGTCGAGGAATTCCAAAGAAACATGGATCAAGAAGTCAACCTTGGTAGGCAACAACAGAGGACCTTCATAGACTTTATGAGGCCAGGGTTTAATCCTGCAAACCAAGGAATGGCTAGTCCTCCGGTTCAAGTGGTCTCATTTGAAATTAAGCTGGCCCTCCTGAATATGCTTCAGCCGAACATCCAATTTTATAGACTATAAACGAAGACCCAAATGCTCACAACGTGAGTTTTCTGGAGATCAGTGATACTTTCTGGTATCACCAGATTTCGGAAGACGCAATGAGGATTAGGTTGTTTCCTTTCATGTTTAGGGATAGAGCGAAGGCTTGGTATCATTCACTGAGCCTCGTTAATATTACAACATGGGAACAATTAGTGTATGCCTTTTTAGATAAATAGTTCCTGTTAACAAAGACCACAAAATTATTAAGGAAATTACAAATTTCCAACAAGGTGATAGGGAGTTTATTTATGAAGCGTGGGAGCATTACAAGGATCTGCAGAGGAGATGCCCACACTATAACTTACCGAAGGAATTCCTACTGTAGACATTCTACAACAGAGTGAACCCATATACCAGAGGCACCATTGATGCGATGTCGGGTGGATCGTTAATGAGAAAGACGGTTGATGAAGCAGAGGAGATGGCCAGTAATAGCTGTTTATGGGCGAGTGAACGTAGTAGGCAATCTACTAACTTTAGGGAGCAAAAAGGAGTTTTTGTTGTCAATCAGGTGATAGAAATGCAAGCTAAGATCGACAACTTGACGCGATAATTTAGTAATATAAAGGCGTCATCCTCAGCTATGGTAAGGGTCGCGCAATTGAAGTGTGAGTTATACGGCCAATTGGATCATGGTATGGTGGACTGCTATCTGATGAGAGATAGTAACCCAGAGCAAGTTAATTATATGGGGGCCCAATTCGAATGTGGAGAGGGTAATAATTCCTACTCCAAAATATATAACCCTGGGTGGAAGAATCACCCTAACTTCTCCTGGTCGAACAATAATAATGGAGGGCAGTTCAGGCCTCAAGGGCAATTGAGCTTTCAGCAAGATAAGACAAGCTCGATGGATTCGAAGTTGGACAGGATTTTGGACAAGATAGGAGGTATAGAGGAAGCACATAGGAGGCTAAAGAGTAAATTCGAGCAAGTTACAAAAAATCATGCTTCATCTATACATAATTTAGAAGTCTAAGGGGGCCAGTTAGCGAAAGTAATGTCGACTCGGAATGTTGGAACTCTTCTAAATAACACCGAGTTAAATCTGAAGGAGTGTATCATGGTCATAACTCAGACTCAGGATGGAGAAACTTTACAAGTGCAGAAAACGATAGAAAATAAAGAAAAAGGTCAAGAAGTTGAAAAAGACCTTTTGATTGAGCCCGTGATGGAATCAATTCAAGTAACTAGACAGGTATTTCCATTTCCTATTGTGCAATAGAGAGAGTTATATGCAAAGAGGAAAGGAAAAGAATTGCAAGAAATCGAGCATAACAAGATCGAGGAAGTGACAGACCAAATACAGTCAAGGCTTAAACTACAAGAGTCCGTCAAGAAAAAGGTTGAGGAGCAACCACGAAAGGACAACCCTAACATTGTGAAGAAGGATGATCCAAGGGACTTTTTCATCTCCTGTAGTATTAACAACATCATTATAGACAGGGCATTCGGGAATTTAGGTGCAAATATAAATATGATGCCCTACATTTTCAGTCTTAAACTGGGGTTACGAGAGTTAGTGCCCACCAAATTTTTGGTTAAGACGACAGATTGGACTTCGCACAGACCGATAGGGATTATAAAAGATGTGTCAGTAAAGGTTGGTGAATTTACCTTTCCTTCAGGCTTTTATATTTTGGAAATTAGTGAAGATGAGGACACCCTAATAATTCTTGGAAGACCGTTCTTGGCCACTGCACGCTCAATTATTGATGTAGATGGGGGCGAACTAACTCTGCGAGTTGGAAAGGACAAATTGATATTTATGGTGACGGTTAGATAAAACAGAACTCCTTCACCTCCAGTGGATCTTAAGGAACTTGAACCTTGAGGTGAATGGGAGGACATAGAGGATCCTGGGAATGCTTCTCGAAAGAAGCGCTCGCGAAGGAGAAAGCGAGGTAAAGAAAATCACAAGGACAGTGGTAGTTACAATATAGTAGCGAAGGTTCAGACTTTGAGATTAATGGCGACGCTACCATTGAACCAGTCATTCCAACCACCTTGAGTGTAAAAATTAGCGTCGAGCTACTAATGTTAAAAGAAGCGCTGCATAGGAGGCAATCTATAGGAAAATTAGCTTCGTGTTGAATTTTTTCTAGATTAATCGAATTATATAGTTAGGATTATTTATGTTTAGGTTGAATAAAAGTGAAAAGAGGAGTAGGAGTTCGGAATCATGGGGAAGAATACGCATACGTATAAAGAGAAGTGAAAAAGAATCATAAAGTGAAGGACAAAAGAATTAGAAAAGAGCAAGGAAGAACTTGAGTACAGTTGCTGGCCACGATCGTGGCTTGCAATTGAGAATGCTTGTGGTGGTACACCGCATGCCATGTTCGTGGCCTGCGACTATGAAGGCACAGGGTGGGTGCGTTTTCTTAAATGAAAATTTTACCATTTTACCTTTTTCACCACCTATACATTCAGTTTTTACTTCTTTTTCGCTTTCACTTTCAGTTTCATTTTATCTCTCTAGAATTCCAGTTTTCAAACACTCTAACCTCTCACTATAATTTTTACCTTCCTAAATTCTTCCACATCCTACCATAACCATGCCACGCATTAAGCAATCAGCCCGATAGGAGCCTTATGGAAGCCAGCAACTTGCGGGACGAGGGAGAAGGAACCGAGCAGCAGAATTTGGAGCACCATTTCCTATCTACATCAAGGAGGAAGGCATTCATTTTCGATCCCTTCGTTCTAGGAAAATTTTAGTTCCCAAATACTTTAATGCTGACACATTAGATAGGCTAGAACTGCGTGAGTGGGTAGAGAACCTAGCCAAGAGAGTCAAGTGGAGCCAATTCATACAGTTCCAATTCCCTGTTTATGAGGAACTTACTCTGAAGTTCTTTACTTCCTTGACCTTTGACCCTAGTAACACCAAGGAAATGAGGTTTAGATTGGGCGGGAAAGCATATGAATTAACTGTAGAACTTAGGTGTGAGATGTGTGGATTACCTGAATCCACCATCGTTGATCAACATGATGATTTTAGTGTCTCCCAATATTGGCGCGAACTGATTGGAATTGAGCGATTCTACCAAAGAATGCACACAACAACATTATCCGATCACATGAACACTTGCTGCTGCATAAATTTATGTGTCAGCTAGTATTTGAAAAGTCAGAAATCAACAAGTGTTCTATCAAGGAACTTCTTATACTGTGGTGCATAGAGCATAATATTCCAGTATGCATGTCCACTTATGTCCTTAATGCCATTGCTGCGGTTCTGCGTAAGTGGAGCAACCACCTAGGAATGAGGTACATAGTATCGGCCATTGCCAAACATTTCCGTGTGGAATGAAGGGGGTTAACAGTTCACCCTCTTGACTTCCTCAATCACCACCATTTATTCCGGGTGGAGGTCATCCATTCCACGAACATAAGTCTGCAGGAGATTCATAAGAAGACACATGTGCAGCCCAGGGTCGGTCAAGCGAGTTTGAGTGCAGTGCAACCTCGACAGGAGAAGTCAACAAGTGAAGAATCGGAAGAAGAAGAAGAGGAAGAGCAAAGGTGGAAGAAGGTTTTGGATGCAATATCTGAGACCAATAGAACACTTGCGGAGATGGCGCGCACACAATGACACCAGAGCCAAGATATCCGATAGATCCATCGGTATTTTGAGTCTCAGGATGTTCAACTCCCACCTCCGACACCATCACCACCTCCGTCACCTTAGGAGCCAAGTCTAACCCAAAATTTTCTTCAATTTTATTTTGTTCCGTTTATTTTTATTTTTATTTTTTAGTTTTATTGTTATTATTTTTATTGTTAATTTTATCTGTTCCTTATTACTTAAGTTTTTGTCTTTACTCTTCGTGTATGTGTTGTGTGTGTTTCCTTCTCACATTGAGGACAATGTGTTGTTCAAGTGTGGGGAGGGATTCTGTGTTTTTCTTTTATATGTGAATTTTGAATACTGTATGATGGTAGTAGGTTACATTGTGTGAAGTGGGTGAATGTGTCAATGGCTTAGATTAAGTGAAATTTATTTAATTTTGGGACATAGTCTATTAAGTTGTGAACAATCATTAGCCTATGAAATTAGTGGAATAGGGGGCCTTTGGATAAATATACAGTATAATTTGGACTTAGTGTAAATTTGGCGCTCTCTAGATTTTCATATTCATTCATAAATTGAGGTCTTTTAGGTTAAGTAGCTTAACTAGTATTTTTCATGAAAATGAAAAGGTAAAAGCAACAAGGTAAAAAAAAAGTTAGTTAAATAAATTACTATTTTGCTAACCTTCGGGTTATGAATAAAGCTGGTAGCCAGTTGAAAATGTCATGTAGCTGAGTAACCAGATTGACACGCATCACAAATGTGTGCCTTCACGTAAAAAGGCTCTAATGACATTTCAACCAAGCTATTTAATAAATGACTTAGTTGAGTAGCCGGATCGACATTCATTACAAATGTTTGCCTCCGAGTAAAAGACTAAGTACTGGCTTAAATAAAAATTAAAACAAGAAAAAAAAGAAAAAAGAAGTGTTTTAAATAAACACCTACCGAACTTGTAATAAGCTTGAATTTCCATGGAAATATACGTAGGAACAGTTACAAAGTCCGAGGGAACGAAGATTTATTAATGTGTGTGTACAATTGAAAAGGGTAACTAAGTAACACTTAGGTTTTGATTTAGTTGTATATTTAGTTCAAAGCCCTTAGACACATATTTTGTTTCTTAATGATTTTCCATAATTCAAATGATTGTGTCTAAGATTAAAGTTATTTTATAAAGTCAGAGCCATTGTCTCATTATTGCATTGTGTGTTATGTGTTTTAATGTGTTTTGTTGTTTTGTTTGCTTAAGGACAAGCAAACGTTTAAGTGTGGAGATATTGATAGTTACGTTTTTCATGATGTTTTAGGGTGTAATCTGGTAAGTATTCAGCGATAAATTGAGAGTTAAGGGTGTGTTTATGTGTTAATTATGTTAGTTTGCATGTTTATGTGTCTTTTATGGGTTAGTATGAATCTTTGAGCTTAATTGTTATATTTTTGAGATACCTTGATGTGTGTGTTAGTGTTGCAGAGTAAATGAGGAAGAAAGATGAAGATTTGAAGAGTTTTGAGCTAAAAGACATAGGCTACGATCGTGCACAATGGCCACGATCGTGACAGAGAAGGAAGAGCCAGAAGCAGCCAGGCCACGATAGTGCACCAGGGGCCACGATCGTGATAGAGAGCGTCAAGTTAGGCCACGATTGTGCAGTTCAGGCCACGATCGTGACAGAAAGGATAAATCACCAGCCATGATCGTAGCAGGTAGGGCCACGATTGTGCCCTGCATTGGGCTGACACGAAAACTCAAAATTTGAGTGATTTTTAGGACCGTTTTGACCCCGAGTTTGACCTAGGGCTGCAACAGAATAAATAGCACACTATTAGACAGTCGCTAGTAGTCATTAAAGAGTGAAGAGAGTTGAGCTAAAAGAGTGAAATTCTATCAAATTTGAGAGAGACATAGAGAGAGATCAAGAGATTAAGAAAAGAGATGAAGGAAGAGAAACACGGAGACGTGCTAGACGCGAAGTACTTCCCGGAACAGGTGGTTTCCTGCCGTTGTCGCTTCGAGATTCCATTCCTAACAGTATTTCCATTTATTTCAATTTTATTTATGTATAGAATTGAAATAGGTGTTGAGATTCGTTGTGTGAATGTTGAGTTTCTGGTTATACTCACTTTCGGATTTTGACTCTTGAGATTAATAAAATTTATTCGATTATGTGTTCTTATTGACTCGATTGTGATTTCAGTTTTGTTCTTAATAATTCGAAAAAAACTGAGAGGGTAAGCCGGGTAAAAATCATCGATTTGGCTAATGAGAGTTAGGTGAATCGATAGGTAGAGAATTGAGTCAAACCGGTAGAGTCGTGTAACGAGCGATTGAGCATAGATTCTCGGTAGGTTAATAGGCAATTTTAGAACTAATTTAGGTTTTGGACCAATTGTAGATTGAGAGATCGCAATTCCCATAATTTGAATTAGGGATTACTAATTAAGGTTAAGAATTGTAACTCAAGAGAGAGTAATTCACCCTAGGACCACCTAGACCCGTTAATTCAATAATTACATAATTGGTTAGGTTTTCTTAGTTTCGAATTAAAATCCCCTTTCTCTCCTTTGGTAATTTCTAGGTCGATTTTGGGTTATGCTATGATATTACTATTTTGTTTACTCTCTAGCACTTTAATTTTAATTTCTCATATTGATTATTGATTGATTTAAATTCTACATTAGTTGTTTAATTAGGTTAATTGCGAACTTAGCTGTCTTTAGATTTTAGGACTAGTTCCCTTCCTTGTAGGATCGACACCTTAGGTACTACACCAATGACCCGTGCGCTTGCCGTAATTACTAAGGTTATAATTAGTAAAACTTAGCGCGTGTAACCTTGAGCGAACACATACACCATCTGAAAGCTATCCACCAACGTAGCTCTACTTCCCAGCATATGATTTGATGATTACCTAGAACCAAAGGAGCAAAGGGACCTTACAAACCTCCCCGACCAAAGGGAGCTGACATCCTTGTCAGAAGACCGTTTAAGTATTTCTTGATCACATCCTTAAATTGCCATAAAGAGGTGTCTTTTTCCCATGTTGCATCAGCAACGTCTTTGTCCTGTCATTTCATAAGAAATTTAGTCCGCTATTTTTCTTATGTTGTCCTAATCGTCGATTAGCAAGAATCTTTTTGACTTCATCGTTATATTGAACTTGCACATTTGGAGGTGCATGCCTTTGCTTGCTTCTCTGCAGTTCCTCAACATCATGATCAAACCCACGCAAATAACTTACATGGAACATGGGATGAACTTTTAGCCTTTCAGATAAGTTAAGTCGATAAGCCACCTTGCCGAATTTCTTGATAATTTCGAATCAACCATCATATTTCAGAATAAGGCCTTTATGATTTAACTTTCCACTGATTTTATTTCATATCTAAGGTGTTAATTTCAGCAATCCCTTGTTGCCCACAACAAAGTGTACTGGACGTCTATACTTGTTAGCATAATTTTCCATCCTTCAAACAGCTTTCTAAAGACTATCTTTTGCTTCATCCAAGAGTTCTTGCCGATCCCTTATGAATTTATAGCCAACTGGACACTTACCCTAGTTGTTGTTTGACAATTTCTAAAGGAGTTAGAGGCTGATGTTCCAAGATCACTTTAAATGGACTTTTCCCAGTTGCAGAAGATTGATGAAAATTGTAAGCAAACTATGTACTATCCAAAAGATCCAGCCAATTTTTCTAACTTGAAATTACATAGTGATATAAATAATCCTCCAACAGTGCATCTATCCGTTCCGTCTGTCCATTGGTTTGAGGATGATTGGCTGTAGAAAATTTAAGTTCAACCCCCATCATATTGAATAAGGCTGTCCAAAACTGACCCGTAAATCATGGATCTCTATCACTTAACACATCTGTTGGGACACCAAAGTGTTTAACAAAATTTCGGTAGAACATATGAGCCATTATTTCCACTGTACATAAGGATGGGGCAACCATAAAAACAACATACTTAGAGAATTGATCAACCACAACCAACACTAAAACTTTGCCATCTACCTTCGAAAATCCCACAAATAAATCCATAGATGTCGACATCTATGATTTCTACGGAATGGGGAGTGGCTAGAATAGTCCTACCTCCTTTTGCCTCTCCACTTTATCTTGTTGACACACTAAACAAGTTCTACGGTAGGTCTCGATGTCTTGGTCCATCAGTGACCAAATAGAAGATTTGGACAGTAATACAATCATCCTTTCTTTACCGGGATGTCTTGCCTATGGAGAATCATGTGACTCCTTCAACAATTACTTTTGTAATTCACCGAAACTAGGCACATATAATCTACCTCCTTTGGCCACAAGGAGCCCCTTATCAAGATAATATCATTTGGTGACTCTCTCTTGCACTTCTGGCACCAACCAACAATATGAAGAATCAAGCTTTTCCCCTTGTCGTATTTTGTCCATAAAATTTGTCTTAATTCTAGATAGATTATAAATTGCAGCCACAATGTCCTTTCGACTAAGTGCATCCACCACTTGGTTGCTTTATCCAGGCTTGTGTTCCCAAACAAAGTCGTATTCTACAAAAAACTCCTGCCATCTAGCTTGCTTAGCTTATAACTTCTTCTGCACTTTAAAGAAAGTCTTCGCCATATTATCAGTTCTCATGTCAAACTTCGGACCCAACAGATACACACACCACACCCTTAGCCAATAAATTACTGCTACCATTTCTTTCTCATGTGCCAAATATTTCTGCCCCACTTTATTTAATTTTTTGCTTTTAAAAGCCATAGGATGTCCACTTTGAACCAACATACCCCCAACAGCTTTATTAGATGCATTGGTATGGACTTTAAAGGGAAGCTCAAGGTTAGGCAACCGAAGGATGGGTTTTGCAGTTATTGCTTGTTTTAGCTTCTCGAATGCAACCACACAATGATCTGACCAGTCCCATTTCTTATCCTTCTTGAGCAGATCCGTGAGTGGAGTCACCTTCTTTGAATACCCTTTAATAAACTGAGAATAATAATTTGTTAAACCAAGGAAAGATTGCAACTCTTGTACCTTAGTCAGTGCTGGCCAATCTATGATTGCTTGCACCTTACTTGAGTTCATCCTCACCTGCTGGTTGCTTATCAAATGGCCGAGGAATTTGATTTCAACCTTAACAAATTCGCATATCTTCATTTTGACGTACAACTTATGTTCTCTCAAGTGATCCAGCACTTGTCGCAAATGAGAAACATGTTCCACCAAACTACTGTTGTACACAATAATATCATCCAGATATACCACAACAAATCATCCAAGAATTCGTATAATACATCATTCATTAGATTGCAGAATGTCATAGGAGCATTTGTTAAACCAAAAGGCATAACCAGAAATTCATATGCTCCATCTCTTGTCACACAAGTGGTTTTCGCCTCATCCCCTTTTGCAATTCGAACTTGTCAATAACCAGATTGTAAATCCAGTTTAGAAACGCAGATGCATTGCTTAATTTGTCCACTAAGTCTTACACCAACATAATTAGATACTTGTTCTTTATTGTAACTTTATTTACCGCCTGATAATCAACACACATTTGTAGGGAGGCCATCCACTTTCTTTTGGAATAAATTTGGAGCCCTATAAGGTGCTTTAGAGTGCTAAATATATCCCACCTCCAGAAGTTTCCCCAATTGTTTCCATAATTCTTTCAACTCCATAGGTGACATTCTATAAAGAATTTAGGCAGGAGGCTTCGCCCTTAGTTATAATTCAATACGATGGTCTATATGTTAGGCCCGGGTCTTGTTACTTACTTCATGGCCACATTACGAAAGGTTTTAGTAGCTTTAATATTAAAAAGAAGTCATGGTTGTGAGATCAAATGAGAAAAGAATGAAATAAAATAAAATAAAAAACTTTAATAAATATAAAAGTCACGTTGTGAGCAAAATTTACAGTTGATAAATCAAAAGTCACGGTCATGACTAAGAGCACGGTCATGACTAAGAGGAGTCACGACCATGAGTAATAAAAAGAGAAGTCACAATCGTGAGTGAGAAAAGTCACGGTCGTGACTTCTCAAGTCACGACCGTGCTTCAGTCATGCACGATCGTGTTGTTATTTAAATAGGCCAGTGTACAATCGTGCTAATGCACGATTGTGTCCTCCTGTTTTTGAAGAGCCAGTGTACAATCGTGCTAGTGCATGATCATGCACTCCTGAGATTTAAGGGCTTTGTCATGATCGTGCATGTGCACGATTGTGCACCCACGATGAACACGATCAACTTGTAAATGTCATATCTCTCGATTATGATGTCCAAAAATTACAAACTTTATATTGTTAGAAAGCTAAAAGAATAATCAACAACTTTTATAAAGACAACTTTGTCTAATTCTACCTAGATTAATACAATTTATTCATAGAATTTAGAAAACAATTTCTATCCCCCCCTTTTCTCTACTGCCTATATGAGCTTCTATACATTTTCCAAAAGACCCGAATCCAACAATCACTAAACGTACATACATGACTCATAACATGACAGAATCCCAACATAATAATTCATTTTAAACTATCCAGGGCCATCTAACAACTCACAATTTTATTCTCAACCACAATTAACAACTTAACACAAAAGATAATTTTGAACATGTACAAAAGAGAAATTGTTTAACTCTTACTTTCATTTCCCAAACACAACTGAGTTTGTACATAACTTTAATTACATATCAAGAATATAACCAGTAGCATAATCCAAAAATACAACATGAATGCTCATGCTTAATATGCTTGCAAAGCTACCAAATGTATTTGAACTAAGTTAGTTGTAAAAGATAGATTTCTTGGAGTTTGCCGAAGTTTGCAAGGTTCAATGATCTACTTGTTCTTCACCTGAGGAGTGGGAAAATAATGGGGGAGCTGCAAAGCTCAGTGGCTAATACACTTATAGCCATTGGAGACGAGCAACATATATATATATATATATATATATATATATATATTTCAATCTTGTAATTTAAATTATTTACAGTTCTAGCTCAAAGAACTTATATACAAATATGTTATCATATAAATCATGTCATGTATATTCAGCCATCAAAACATAACACTCAAATGTATGTCATGCTCAATCAAATCACAATGAAACACACAAACATAATGGCTTGAGAAAATCCTAAGGAACGAAATAGAGAAACCGAAGTTTACACCATGAACAAAATGAGTCGGATTCTTAGGAGCTCATATGTCACAAGCTGGAAGCTGGGAGAAGGCTTTAAGTCAACTAGCACGTGATGAACAAAATGGTATCTCTCTTGCCCACATAAGCAAATTTCGATGCTCAACTCATTTCATCACATATTCATACTTTCATGCTTCTTATGCTTTTTTTTCTTTTTATTTATACAAAATGCAGTAAAGTCTTTCAAGATATAACAAGATAACAAATCACAGTGCATTTTCCAACAATCATAATAATTTAAAGTCAAACAATTTAAACATGTAAGCAAACAAGAATTCAGCCCATCATCACAATAACTATAAACATATTTACCCACCTAATTTATAATAGGTCCAAACTTAAGTTCACCTTTCCTCTTGCTCTTTCCTTGGATTTTCTTGGTTTCCTTTAAACAAACAAACCTTCATTCAAACTAATATACAAATAGAAAATCCATAAAGCTTTGATATCGAAAAATGAGCTTAGACTTAATCTACTTATGGTTTATCTGAGCTAAAATAACTAAGATCTAGTTGAAAATCCATGAAAATCAAGAATAGGTTTCTTGGTTTTATCCTTTCTCCCTTCATTTTCAGTACATAAAACTCATTCTCACTAGTTTCTTCTTCTACAGAAGCAAGAAGAAAAGATGCAAGTTTCCTAAACTTAGTTAAATTGTTTCCTTCTTCTTCTTTCTCCTTTTTCTTTCTTTCTTTCTCCTTCTTTTTCTGGTTCGTTTTTTTCTCTCTCTTTTCTTCTTCTAGTTCCTTCTAGATTTTCTTTATTTTTCTTTTTTACTTCTATAGGACTCTCTTCTTCTTTCTCATTTCTTTCTTATTAATTTAAGACAACTTTTGTCTTTCTAAGCTTACCCTTCCATATTTGATTTAATGCCTACTTACTCCTTAACTTAATTCTAATGTTTCTATTTAATTCATGCCAACACTTGTAAATAATAAATATTCATAACTAAAATCCAATAGATTCTAATTTAATAAATTCTAATTTCTAAGAAAAATTTTGGGGCCCAACATTTCTCCCCCCTTAAAGAATTTCATCCTCGAAATTCTTATCTGAGTCTACAATTAGGAATGGATACTTCTCCTTCATGGCTTCTAAAGGCTCCCATGTTGCCTCTTCTTTTGCATGGCTCTTCCATAAGACTTTAACTAGTTTCACAGTCTTATTTCTCAAGACCTTTTCCTTTGAATCTAGAATGTCTACAGGTTGTTCTTCATAAGTCAAATCCTCCTTTAATTGAACCTCTAAAGGTCGGACTTTGTGTGAAGGATCCGATTTATATCTCCTCAACATTGATACATGGAAGACATTGTGAATCTTAGATAATTTTGATGGCAGGGCTAACTTATACGATAGAGGTCCAATCTTCTCAATAATCTTATAAGAGCCTATGTATCTTGGACTGAGCTTGCCCTTTTTACTAAAATTTAAGACTCCTTTCCATGTAGAAGCTTTAAGAAATACTTTATCTCCAGCTTCATATTCCATATCCTTTCTATATGCGTTCGTATGACTCTTCATCCTATCTTGAGCTGCCTTGAGTTTCTGCTTTGCCAAATTAATCTTGCCAACTATATCTTGTACCAAATCAGGTCCTAAAAGTCTCCTTTCACCTTCCTCATCCCAACAAATTGGAGTTTTGTACCTCCTACCATACAAAGCTTCATAAGGTGCCATTTGAATTCCTAATTAGTAAGAATTATTATAAGCAAACTCAATTAAAGGTAGATGATCATCCCATGAGCTTTTGAAGTCCATAACATAAGCTCTTAACATTGCCTTTAATGTCCTTATTGTTTTCTCTGATTGGCCATCATTCTATAGATGGAAAACTATGTTAAAATACGACTTGGTTCCCAAAACCTCTTGCAAACTTTCCCAGAATCTGGAGGTGAATTTGGGATCTCTATCTGAGACTATAGAACTTGGGAATCCCATGAAGTCTGATTATTTCATCTATGTATTTCTTGGCCAAGGCATTTAAAGAATCGGTTTGTTTAATTAGCAGGAAATTTGCTAACTTGGTTATCCTATCGATAATTACCCATATTGCGTCATACTTCCTGTCGGTCCTTAGTAATCCCATTAAGAAATCCATTGTAATATTTTCCCACTTCCATTCAAGAATAGAGAAAGGTTTAAGCTTGTCGGTAGGTGCTTGATGTTCTGCTTTAACTTGTTGACACACCAAGCATTTTCCAGTATACTCTGTAACATCTTTCTTCATTCCTCTCCACCAGAAGTGCTCTTTTAAATTTCTATATATTCTTGTATTCCTTGGATGCATTACATATGAAGCATTGTGTGCCTCATCAAGAATTTCATCCTTTAACTCCTGCATGTCTGGAATACATAATCTGTCACCTGCCACCATCAATCCATCTTCTCTTATCTTTATTTCAGAGGGCTTGCCATTTTTAATTTTTTCTCTGAGCTTGTTCAAGTACTCATCTTGCTCCTACAATTCCTTAATCTTCTCATTCAACATTGGCCTTACTCTAAAATTAGCCAATATACAACCAGATTCCGCTTACCTTAACATTACCTTAAGTTTGGCTAATTCCTTCAACAAAGGAAGGTATACTGTCTCCACATGTTCCATAGTAGATTTTCTACTCAGTGCATCCACTACTATATTAGCTTTCCCCGGGTGGTAGTTTATTGTCAAGTAATAATCCTTAAGTAATTATAACCACCTTCTTTGCTCAGATTAACTCTTTTTGGCTTATCAAATACTTAAGACCCTTGTGGTCTGTAAATACCTTGGTGGTGACTCTATATAAGTAATGGCTCTATATTTTCAATACAAAAGTTATGGCAGATAGCTCTAAGTCATGTGTGGGATAAGTCATCTCATAAGGTTTTAATTGCCTGGAAGCATAAGCAATCACTTTATCTCCTTGCATCAACACACATCCCAATCCCTTCCTTGAGGCATCACTATATACACTATATCCATTACTACTAGAAGGCAAGGACAGAATTGGTGCAATTGTGAGCCTATTATTCAATTCCTTAAATTTCTTCTAACATTCTTTTGTCCACACAAAATTTTGACTCTTCCTTGTCAATTTAATGAGTGGGGTTGCTATCATGGAAAAGCCTTCTACAAATCTTTTGTAATAACCAGCTAAACCCAAGAAACTCATTACTTCTACTATATTCTTTGGTACTTCCCATTTAACTACAACTTCTATTTTCCTTGGATCCACATGTACTCCTTTTTTCAAAATTACATGTCTAAGAAACACCATTTCCTTTAGCCAAAATTCACATTTATCGAATTTGGCATCTAGCTCTTTCTTCCTCAATGTCTCCAAGACAATCCTTAAATACTCTTCATACTCCTTGTCACTCTTGAAATAAACCAATATATCATCAATAAAGACTATGATAAATTGGTCTAAGAAAGGCTTGAAAACTCTATTCATTAAGTCCATAAAGGCTTCAGGGGCATTGGTTAATCCAAAGGGCATAACTAAGAATTCAAAATGCCCATATATTGTTCTGAAGGCAATCTTTGACATATCAGACTCCTTTATTCTCAATTGGTGATGACCCGATCTTAAGTCTATCTTGGAGAAGACTTTTTCTCCTTACAATTGATCAAACAAATCATCTATGCATGGAAGAGGATATCTATTCTTGATGGTGACATGATTGAGTATCCTTTAGTCCACACACATCCTCAAGGATCCATCTTTCTTCTTCACAAAAAAAAAAACGAAGCTCCCTAAGGTGAAGAGTTAGGCCTAATATAACCTTTCTCCAATAACTCTTCTAACTGCTCTTTAAGCTCCTTCAATTCTACTGGAGCCATTCTATAAGGTGGAATTAATATTGGTGCAGTGCCTGGAAGAAGCTCTATGGTGAACTCAATCTCTCTAGGTGGTGGTAATCTTGGGAATTATTTTGGAAAGACATCTGGAAATTTCATGACCACAGGAATATCTTCTAATTTTCCTCCATCTACCTTCGTGTTTACCACATATGCCAAGAATGCTTCACATCCTTTCTTTATCATTTTCTCTGTTGTTAGAGACGAAATAATTCTAGGTGGGCTTGCTTTCCTGTCTCCCATAAACACCACCTTTTCACCTTTGTCCAACTCAAACTCTACTATCTTCTATTTGCAATTCAAATTGGCAAGTATCCATGCCCAAAATCACATCTAATCCCTTTATCTTCAATGGCATTAAATCCACCACTAATTTTACTCTATCAATGTATATTTCACAATCTTTATAAACTGGACTAATAATGATATACTGGCTAATTGGGGTACTAACCATCAAATGACTATCTAATGGACTCAAATTTCTACCATGCACAATCATACTTTACGAAATAAATGAATGGGTAGACCCCGGATCAATTAAAACAATAATATCATCATTAAACAATTTAACCATACCACATAACCTTTAGAGCTACTTTTGCTTCCTCCCTCATCATTGCAAATACCCTAGGTGATGCTTGCCCCCTCGGTCTTCCTGGAGGATTCACTTTCTTGGCTGCACTAGAACTGTCCACTTTAGTTGCAGACTCGACTCCTACAGTCTCAACCCTTTTTAGAGCTTGCATCTAAGTTCTCTCTTGTCTTGCATACTGCGGACACTCCCTAGCCATATGCCCTTTTTCTCCATAGTTAAAACAAGCTCTAGTCAACTTATGGGAGTCCATAAAGGAGCTCCATGCCACTAGCGGGCAGGCGGGAGAAGCCTTTAGACAAGTGCACTTGAC
>JAOQMS010000009.1:1717999-1735327 GCA_027563885.1 Erythroxylum longipes | reverse complement strand
AGAAGATAAATCGATAATGGTCAAGGTGATGGAAATAAGTTCACGTATTAAGATATTTTGCATGCGAGTTGGACTCCAGAAATGGGGTCCAAAAATAGCTCATAAACTATTGTCTTTCATGCATCAAAAATCAAAACAAAAACTATCATTCACTATTATACATGTAGTCCTAGTTCTTTCCCATTTCAAGAACATTACACTAGCAGCTTTCTTTAGCATAAATTTAGCTTCATTATACTTCAAATCCTGATCTATTTCATCCATACAACAACCTATAATTCACGGTTTTATACATCAAGAACAAAGTAAAAAAATATCCAAGTTCATCCATCATATCCTAGCATACTTCATCATCAACAACATATACAATCCATCCCAATTCAATCATCATAATCTTTCTATTAAAACATGCCATAAAGATCAATATTTTACTTACTTGTTTAGCTTAAGTTCCACCTCAATTCATCAAGTTAACCTAACCCTTCATGCATGCATGATTATCACAAACTCAAGGTGGAAATAGGTTGGTTTCATCAACAAGAAGACAATAGGATAGAAAATAGTAGGTTATAGTTTTCTTGATGCAGGATTTTGTGATGATTTTGGAGTGGTAATTAACAGAGTTGAAACGAAATTTTAGAGCTATGGGAGTGTGAATTTTGTTGATGGAGAAGAAAAATGAAGATGGTGACTATTCCAACAGAAAATTTTTGCTGCATTAGCTTAATCCATCTAGGTGCAAGGTGTCACCATTTGACAATGGCATTTGTCACTAGGCATGCCTTCCATTTGTCCCATATTATAGCTTCCAAATGTCACCTAATTACTAGTCCATTTTTCATTCAATAATTGCTGCCATTTGTCAATTAATTACCCATGCCAAATGTCACTCATTTATCTATACCATTTGTCACTTATTTCATAGGCACAGTCATCCTAATTTTTTATGTGTCAATTAGTCTTGCCACTTGGCATTTTTCCTAATCCAAATGTACATAGTAATTCATCAATCTCCCAATTATAACAATAAATTCCAAATTACTAATTGTAATCCATCATACCAAAATTCAAGACATACACTATACATAATTCATATCATGATCATTTTAAACCTTTCATACCCCGGAATATGTCAATTGAGTGCATATACTATCCTTGCGTTATGTAAAAAATCATAATTCATGTGTGTATGCTAATGATATGCATGTGAATGAAATGCATTTCATAAATTTTCAATATTATGTGCAATGGTCTAGGTAACTAACCCTTAATATGTTTTGGAAACCGGCTATTATCAAGTTTCATTATCTTTTATGATTGTGGTACCCAATCAGAAGAAGGGAAAGTGTAGGAAGATTGGACGAAAAGTAGAAAACACATTGATTTGGACATTATAAGGCAGTGATCAAGAATATAGAAAATTAGATACCATGGAGGATACGTATTATAGGGAGCAAAGGACTCTTGCAAATTTCAATGAGCCCCAATTTAGTTGGGGAAATCATCATCCTTATATGAACTCGTACACTTCGGGGTGGCAGAATCACCCAAACTTTTGTTGGTTTAACAATGCAAGTACTCACATGGGACATCAAGACTTATTAGGATTTCAATAAGATGAGTCCAGTTTATGGGATTCCAAATTGGACAAAATCATGGATAAGCTAACAGACATGGAAGAGACTGAAAGAGTAATTTGATTAAGTAACGAAAAATCATATCTCTTCTATTCACAACCTGGAGATTCAAGTGAGACAACTTTCCTACGAAATTTGTAAGAGAAATGTGGAAGGCTCTCTGAGTAATATGGAATTACGTCAACGAGGGCAATATGAGGCTATCATACTTAAAAATGGGGAAGAACAAGAAAAACCAGTAAGAAATCAAGCTGAACCCCATCTTGTAGAAGACCAAGAGATGAAGAAAGAGGATGAAGAAAAGAATGACCTTACCTGTTATTCCCTAGATCTTGGTATATTATGCTTGAACATAAGAAAAACTTGGGTAGATGTCCATGAAGAGAACCTCATCATTCGAATTAGTGATGACCAAGTGTCATTCAACATAAATGATGTATTAAAGAATCCGGAGGAGGGCGACTCATTCAGAAAAATTGATTTGCTCACTTTAAAGGAACGAGGGGACGAAGATCAATTGACAACGAACATCAAGTTTGAAGAAGTTATGGAAGTCTCTGTTCAATAAGCTAAAGAAGAAGAGGAGATGAAGATGAATGAGGAAGAACCAAGAAGAGAACAACTCACCCTCTTATTAGGCAAACTGTTGGATTCCATAGAAGATTCAGGAAGTTTTGTTATTCCCTATTTTGTTAATAGTTCGCTCAAAAAAAGGACATTACTGAGCTTAATTGGTTTTCATAATTTTATCAATATTGTCCTTCTGATCATTTTGCATTTTGTAACTTACTTATAAGCTACAAAACTGAAGTTGAATAAAAAGGGTGGAAGCAAACTGCTCATAATTGATCCCCGGTGAGTTTCCAATGACACAAGGTCAAGCTAATGACCATAAATTAGCAAGTTTAGTAGTTAGATTTAAATTGTCATGTTTAGTTAGATTTGTTTTGAATATTAAATAAAATTTTAATAATTTGAAATGATCTGGGATTACTAGTTCACTTACTCTCTTTAACCAATTCCAAGATAAGGCAAAAATCTCGAGCATCAAGCGGATTTGGTCTCAACACCTCACCATCGTCATCTCCATCACCGTAGGGTTTTGTTCTAACCCTTTTCTTTTAAATTTACTCATTATTTTTGTTTTATTTTATTTTGCGTTATTTCCTTCTATGTGTGTTTGTCTGTCTCCTTCTCACATTGAGGACAATGTGTCATTCAAGTGTGGAGAGGGTTGTGTGTTTTGCTTTGAGTGTAAATTTTGCATATTGTTATGATAGTGTGTTTAGGTTGCATATTGTGAATTGTGTAAATGTATCGATGGCTTAGATGGAACAAAATATATTTAATTTTGAACATAATCTATTAAATTGTGAAGAGTCATTAGCTCGCGAAATTAGTGATCTGGATTCTTTAGCTAAAATATGCAGGTTAACTAGAATTCAGTGTTAGTTTATCACCCTATAAGTTATCACATTCATTTATAATTTTAGGTCTTTCAATTAAGTAGCTTTGTTAGTATTTTTCATGAAACGAGTAGCTAAAGCAACAAGGTAGGCATTAATTAAAACTAAGTGTTTGTAAATTTTAAATCAATAACTATTTTGATGGCCTTTGTGTTATGAATAGAGCTAGTAGCCAGTTGAGAACGTGATGTAGTCAAGTAACCGAATTGACATGCATCACAAATGTGTGCCTTCACGTCAAAAGGCTAGGATGATGTTTTAACAAAGAAACTTACTAAACACATGACTTATTCAAGTAACCAGATTGACATTCATCACCATTGTTTGCCTCTGTGTAAAAAGACTAGGTCCATGTCCATAAAAAGTAACAAAAAATAATGTTTTCTAATAAAAACCTACCGAACTTGTAAGTAGCTTAACTTTTCATAAAAACATACTTAGGATTAGTTCCAAAGTTTGATTGACCAAATAATTATTAATGTATGTATACAATTGAAAGGGGTGAATAATCCTAACATTTAAGTTTTAATTAATATGTATATTTATTCTAGAGTTCCTAGATGCAAATTTTGCATGTTAATAATTTAGAACAGCTTGAATGATTGTGTTTAGAGTTAAATTTGTTTCGTTTAGTTAAAGTCATTGTCTCATTATTGCATTGTGTGATTTGTGCTTTTGTATTGTTTTTTGTTTTGTTTGCTTAAGGACAAGCAAATGTTTAAGTGCGGGGATGTTGATAAGTGTAAATTGCATCGTATTTTAAGACATAGTTTGATATGTGTTTAGCCGTTAATTCAATCATTTAGTATGTGTTTAGGTTAGAATTATGTTAGTTTGTTAATTATTTGTGTTTTAAGTGTTTTATGGGTTAGTACAAGCTTTTGAACTTAAATATTATGTTTTTGAGGTACCTTGATGTGTTTGCTAGTGTTTCAGGGCTAATATCAAAGAATGAAGGAGTTTTAGAGAGAACTCGGGCTATAATACAGGCCCACGATCATGTCAGGCAGGTCACAATCATGACAGAAGCACTAGGATTGGCCCATGATCGTGGCCTGCATGTCACGATAGTGACAAAGATCTTACTCGAGACAAACATGGGGACACTTCCAGACTCAATTTTTCAAAGGACTTTTCGATTTTTTCGGACCTTGAAAAAGACCTTAGGTTATCCTAAATAGAAAACCCTAGAAGAAGAACAGGTGGTGAGCAGAAAAAAAGGGGAGTGTTCATTCAGCCAATTTTGGAAACCTTGAAGAGAGAAAGAGGAAGAGAAACAGAGGAGGAAGAGGAAGAAGGAGGAAAAGAAACGGTCTGGACGTGCTTCCCAAAACAGGAGGTTTTTCAACTCTGCTGCCTTCCTAGATCGTCTATTCTAAGTTTCTATTTCCTGTTCATTTCAATTTTAGTCATGTGTAAAGTTGGGATAGATTGTGTGATGATAAATGGTAGAATGATGATTATGTTCTAACTCTCCTTTAGGATTTTATTCTGATTTAATGTTATCCAAGTTAATTTTGTGTTATTTGAATTCAATATTGTGATTTGTCGTGTTTCTTGCATATTTGAATTCAATATTGTGATTTGTCGTGTTTCTTGCATATTTCAGTAATAAAATGAGAGGGTGAATTAGATAAAAAACAATTGGATTAGATTAATGAGAGTTAAGTGATTCAATAGAACCTATAACTAATCATATCGGTAATTGTACAGAGAAAAATCCTAAACTAGAACAACATATTATTTTTCATTTATTCATGTATCAAAATATTGTTTATGTAATAATAATATATATCGATGTTTTTCATTGGATGTCTTCCAAACACATGAACCAAGCATTCTCTAAATAAAAAAGAAATGTTGCCTTGATCTATAATCCCGTGAATAAAGTTGTGTTTAACAAATTTATTTAATTTATTACGATAGAGGCCTGGCCATCCTTTCACCTACACAATTCAGGTTTCTTTATGTCAACATTAAACCGATAATGTCGCCATAGCACAAACAATTCCGTATTTATCACAATTTCATTGAATTTTGCAGTTTGGTCCTTTAAGAATTCCCCAATTTCCATTTTCCTATCTCTTCTTCCTTATTCCTCACTCAACGCAACATCAACAGCGAGAGTAGAGATCTATCTATCTCAGGCGGGTGTGGTCGAGTGAAACCCCCCAATCACGGTTCGCATCCCCATAAACGCACATTGAATCTACCCTTTTCTTTCCACTTTATATCTTTAACCGTGAGTATCCTTGGACTGCTATTTTTTTGTTTGCATTATGCTTTTCTGTTAATTTATCGGTTTATCAAAATGGGTTTACAGCATCTTGTTCTTATTTTCTGTTTATGGAAATTATTAAAGCAACAGTTGCATTGCCATTTGTGGGTACAGGCTGTAGGGTGTATGTAGAGTGTGCAACAATATCTGGAGATTACATCTATGTTCGGAAGTCAAGTGATAGCGCCTAACAATAGCCCGCATTTGAGGAAGTCTGGTAGCCGACCTGTTGTTTCTGATCTTGGTAGAAAAACATATATGATCATGCTTTTACCTTTTCCGTGATGCGGCTGTCAGTGGATTGTTTTTGATTTATTGTTTCCTTTTTGATTTACCTGATTAGTTTTGGAGTGTAGAGTGTTCATGCTAAATTAACACTTGTGGATTGTTTTGCTCAGCTGGTAGTGAATCGGGAAATGGTGTGGAGGAAGGTTTCTCGTCTTCGATGGAATCTATTGACTTGAAGATTGCGAGTACACCAATAAGTACTGCCGTGATAATGATGCCATCACCAATATTTTTGTGGCGATTTAAGGTTCCGTTCTTAATGATTTGCCTGATATTTTATCTTTCGCTTTGCAAATTATGTGATTTGTCTTGTGATCAATGTGGATTATTCTACTTAGCTGGAAGAGGTGAAGCTTGTTCAAAATTTCTATTGCTAACAGCTTCTTTTTATTCTCTTGTCTTTATTAAAGACAGAATTTGTGATACATTTCCTAAATTCTAATAGGCAGATTAGACAGTATAATATTCTTGCACTGCTTATAATAGGCAATGTAAGGATGGTATGGAGTACTTTCGATTTTATTTCAAAAGAATGTTCCCTCATCAATCTCTTCACCTCAATTTTTTATGCCCTTGAAGATACTAAATAAGGTCCTAATCTTCCAGGTCTTGTTATTCTTCATCTGGGGTTTCATTTGCTGTAAGGTTAGCTAATATCTATCCATTTGGTAGCTCAAGTTGTTTTGTATATCATAAACTTGATGACAAGTGTGATGTCTTGGGAAGACCACACAGTTTTCTTTGATTGACCGCAACTTATCAGCGGGTTACAATTAAACATTGCAGGTTGGCTGGGATTCTGTCATGAGAATGGATGCTGATTTAAGGGATCGTTTTCTTTATGAAGCTTTTCTGTATTACAATCCTCTTCTTCTTGTGGTTAGTACTTTGTTTACTTTTTTTAATTGATGAAACTAGATTTCTTAGTCTATACTTCCATACTTTCCATGTACATGAGATTATTTCCTCCTGTTTCTGATGCTGCAGACTATGACAGTTTGGCTTTGGGGGGTTAATTTATGGGTTTTCTCTCATTCTACTGTCAGTTATGCCAAAATCTTTGATCTTGACCAGAATCATCTTACCCATACAGAAATATGGAAGGTAATGTATTTTGTAGCTAATTCATTATTTGCCTTCATTTTCCTATTCTCTGCTATGTAAATTTTTCTTTGTATTTCTGATAATTAATATTGTCATCTCTATGGTATTTTTTAATTCTTCATTGCTGCTGTCTAATATGCTTTCGTTGAGAAATTTCTTTTTTCAAATATTTGTAGGTTGCTACGTGGATGATTATTATCGTTCCAACTAGCATGACTTCTTATCTTTACCTTTACTCTCATGGAGAAGTATCATTGGCTGCATCCCAACCAGTGTAATAGAGGCTCTTATAAGCTGTGAATGATTATGATCTCTAAATGTCAATGTCTTGTTTTATATATAATCTTGAAGATTTTGTTTTCTTTGACTTGAATAATTGACAATCTTCTTCAGGTTCAGAGTAAAATGCTAGGTTCTTTATTTGCAAAATGTAGATATATTGATGCCTTGTAGTAATTTATGTTCCTTTTTCACTTTTCATTTTTTCTAGCTCTAGGAAATGGAATGGGAGAGTTTATTGTTGCTTCGTTTGATAGTCGATGCCATCCTCTTCAATTGTTTATTAGTTGAATATATGTGGAACAAGCTGCACCATGAAGGAGACATGTTCAAAATCTTTATGTCTTCCTGCAGTAATTTTTCAAACGAGATGGATTGTAAAGTTGTATGCTGATATAAAATATCATGGATATGTTTTATTAACTGATACATATTGCTAAGTTTTGCCTTGAATTGCAAGACACTGTATCCCCTCGCTTTTAAATCGAAGGAACAAAGTGGTTTCTGAAGATTTGAGAGTCAGACGGTTGGTGGGATAGGATCGATGAAATTATAAATTCCAACACAGAAAAAAGAAGAATCTTTGACAAGTTTTAACAATTTAATTGAAGACTGAAACGATAACAGATGGGTGTTAATATCCTACAAAATACATATTTGAATATGGAAAGATTTGTTTCTAAATACTATGTCGATATCATTGTAATAACATAATGGCTGCACTTTGATAGATTTCCTACTTTTTTGTTACTGTCATGATGTTGGAACTTGTGTTTTAATAAGTTTCCTTTTTTACAGGTTCTCTTATACATTGGTATTGTGATGGTGTTAATATTTCCATTTGATATCTTTTTTTTGCCTTCCCGCTACTACCTTTTAAGAACTCTTTGGCGGATAGTCGTCCCTCTACAGGTAAGTTTATAACATTCTTAGCAAATGTTATTTGCCTGCAAATTTCTGCAAGTTTTTGACCATTTTAATCCTTCAAGTGGATTATTAATACATTAGTAAAGAATTTAATATTTTATTTTCTAATGAACTTGGTAGGTTGCTTTCATGTTAAGGAATCATAACTCTTGCTAAGAGTTTTTTGATAAGTAGAACCCATCATATTTAGATGTTTGTGGTTGTTAGTCAGCTGCCATAAACATTAGTTTGCTGCAAAGATAACAGAATTATGGTTTCTTTTACTCAAAATGGTTATGTCTGTAAAGAGTTATTGCAACAATCAACTCACATGTTCGAAACAAAAGACTATTGATAATGCTGTGAATAGGGTAGCTCTAATCTGCTTAAATTATTATTTGCTGGACTTGATTGCTCAATCTCCCTAGATTTCTGTAGCAAATAAAGTATGAATATGCCATTAATTTTGACTTATTAGACACTGTATAAGATGTAAAGATCGAGTATTGAACACAACATTCTTAGAAGGAGCTTGGTACTATAGTAAATGACAATTACATGATTGCCGAGATCTATTTGATGCAACTCATTTACTTGTGAACATCTTATCTGTATTTTTATTCTTGTCACAGGCAATTACTTTTTCTGACTTCTTTGTAGCTGATATTTTGACTTCCATGGCAAAGGTATCTCATTTGTCTACTTGTAGTCATTAAGTTTTGAGACCATGTTCGATGTTTGGCATAACTGAGACATGACAGTGGATCAATCAGGTTATTTTGACCTTGTGACCATCCGTGACATCATTACTTTTGTTAAAATGTTTGTGACCATCCATGACATCATTACCTTTGTTAAAATGGTCTTTCTATCAAGACTATGGGATGACTTCACAATTTGTAGATGACTTCAGGTCTTGTTGTTTTTGTTCAGTTCTAGAATGTGAGACTTAATGATTTTGGTCCAGGTGGTTAAATTGCTAAACTCACCATGCATCTGAAGTCTGCTCAGTTTCATAGTTCATAAGTGTTGGAGAATAGTCCATACAATATTAGTCCATGTTTATGGTCAACCATCATGATTTCTTTTGTTGTATAACTTTACCTGCTTTCAAATTAGATAGACATGATTATCAGTTCTATGAATTGTTGAGGGTTTCTTGTTTCCTGTATTTTCTTTGGCCACCTTCAATATGTATGACTAAATAAATATATATACATCAAATCGTAAAAGATTTAGAGTGCATGACTACTAATAGAAATAATAAAACCCTATTCCCTGTGAGAAAAATTTTTTGACCCTTGTTTTTCTATACATATCTCTGCTATACCTTCTTTACCTAAGAAGTTTTACTTTTCTATAGGTTTTCTCAGATCTGGAACGTTCAGTATGCCGGATGTTGCATCGCCAGGTTAATCTCATCTCGTAATGCTTACTTGCCTGTGGATTTTTCTTCATAATTGACGTTAGGCACCTTGATTCCAACTTGAAAATCTGTTCTGCTTCATTTAAAATAATGATGTGCCATAGGCTCATTTTGATTTACTATTGCTCAGTGTCATCTTGAATGTAAAGGAACTAAATGCAATGATAACCATAGTTGAGACGAGTATGAATACAGTTTTTGTTCAGTAGCCTTGTGCGTCGAACTTCCTTGCTTCACCGTAATCATGCTGAGTAATTATCGCTTGGTGTGTGTCTCTCGTGTTACTTACATCCGTTCAAGTACTGCAGGTTGCCACAACTGCATGGCTTGAAGCTGATTCTGTGTGTGGCAGTCACAGTGTTGCAATCCCTCTTGTTCTTGTTTTGCCCTATGTTTTTCGACTTTTCCAATGTCTTCGACAATACAAGGATACAAGGGAGAAAAATGCTCTTTTTAATGGTATGACCACTTTGACAATTTATTTTGCATTCTTTCTTCATTGTTTGTATTCCGACTTTCTCACCTCTCATTCCTTTTAACTTTGTGGGAAACACTGCAAGTGCTTGTCAAATATCTTGAAAGCAAATTGGGATCTTATTGCATCATAGAGTTGTAGCTGAAAATAGCTGCTGGGACCTGATCCTACTTTGGGATGAAGTGCTCTTGGTTAGAACAGAAGCCAGCTTAAAGCTAAATTTGTTTAAGATTTTTTTGGAAATTACAATGGTTTAAGAATTTTAGATCAGCATAGTTAGTTTCCGCAGAACTTCATCATATCAAGTTAGTTTCTTCTTGGTATTCAGAAATGTTGAGGGAATTAGAGTGGGTTGATGTGAGATACATTAAATTCGTATCATTTTATTGAAGTCCCCAAATTCTTTTTGTTCTTGATAGATGAGTTGAAATTGATGCTAGTCTTTAGAATGTTTAGGTCTTCTGTCTAAGTCTGATGTAGGGAGTCCTATATCTTCATGATGATTTCAGGTAAAATCACAATTTCTAAGCATATCTTGTTTTTTCACAATATTTAGCTCCTTACTGATTCCTTTTGTTACTAATTTCTTCCTCGGTGATCTTGGAATATTGATACCTCACAATCATGTCATTATTGTTGTTGTCCACTTGGGCTTATTCTTTACGAGGCTATTTTTACCATAATAATGAGGCAAGTTTTGTGACACAAGTTGCTTATGGTTTCAGCTTTAAAATATTCGACCGCAGTGCCAGTGATTTTTCTTTCAGCCCTTAAATATCATGTCTTCCCTGATAGGTGGACAAGCTTCTATAGGCCTCTTTGGCTTCTGTCAAGTGTTTCGAACTCACTTTATTCATTCTACTGGGATGTGACTAGAGATTGGGACTTGAGGTATATCAATTTCTTTTCTATTGTCTCACAAAAATAACATGATGACTATATCGTAGATGATGATGCACATTTACATATTAAAAAGTTGGATTTTCTGAAGTTACACAACTTGATACGTTGAATAGAGTATGTTGATTTCAATATAGAATGTTCTTCTCCTGCTGAGAATTTTAAGCAGATGGTTGCTGACTTTCTGGAATTATATATTTTCTTTTCCATAGCTATCAGTATGCATTTACATTATTGTGCAGTTTTAATTTACTGGGTTATGGTTTACACTGTTTATAATGTTCATTTTAAGCATTGTTGAAGCCCTTTTTCATATCTTCGACAACAATTGCTGATGAGCCTGCTAAATAACCAGTTTTTTATTCTTTTAATTCGTTTTCAGTGGCTTCACTCGGATTTTCAAATTTAACAGGCCAAGTCTCTTTTCGTACTTATTACATGGGAGGAAATGGGTAAGAATTGATATCCTGTGGCCTATTCATTTTCGACTTGCCTATAGTTATTTTACATATATAGTTGAGGCATTTAAGCTTGGTGAAAACAGTTAATGCACTTAAAACAATCCTTTTCAACGTAATAATTCAACTGATGGGCCTACTTTCTGAAATGGCCTTTCACATTTAGTTCCAAATCCTTAGTATAACAACTTTTGCCAAGCATCTGGACTGACTGTTAAGATTACATCTCTTTTGATTACTATGATCAATGGCTGCACACTTGACATTTCATGACAGTAACCATAAATTTGGAACTGCAGGTGTACTTTTGGGTGATAGGAAGCAATCTAATTCTGCGATGCGCATGGACATACAAGTTGTCAGCTCATCTCCGCCATAATTACCTTACCGTGTTCACCATCGCTGCCTTGGAGATATTCCGCCGCTTCCAGTGGGTATTTTTCCGTGTTGAAAAAGAATGGAATAAAATGACATCCAAGGGAAATATCCAGCTTCAGATGAACGAAGTCACAACTGAGGAAGACAAGCTACTTGATTCTAGCGGCCATACTGTATAGAAGAAATCTATGCTTATACATTGGGAGGTTTGACTGAGACTACAAACAGTGCCCCTCATAAACAAGAGGTTAAGATAGATAAAACATCAATTGTTCCCCTACTTTTAGTAAATTGGGTTTTCAGAGTCACCTCTACTATCATCGACAACGCCTGTTGAAGATGGAAACAAAGACAAATTAACGGAAGAGGGAGCTCTTGTTCTCTTTTCTATTCATTACTATAAGATTTGTACATTTATCAAGATTTTGTTTTTGAAACTACTAGTTTATTTTTCAGTTATTTTACCTTCCTTTTAATTAAATATTTATTTAATTTGATTTTATTTAATTTATTTATTGTTAGTATGTTTGTAAGGGACGATTAATTCTAGATATCGATCATACTTACCTTAGATAGCAACTGAAATACAAGGCCTAATGGAGTTTCTTCTTTTTTATTTTCCTCTATCTTTTTATATTTTCGCTTTCGTGTTTATATTTGATATATTAAAGACAATATAAAACTTAATTGTGGAAAGGAGGTTAATTGTTTGTAAGCCATGTTTTTTATAGTGAATTAATTTCATCAAAATGCAATTATTTCTAGAGTTTTTATAATTAAAGAAGAATAATTATGATGATTCATTAGGAGTTGGATTATATTGTGATTCAATTAGTTTAAGTAAATAGATATAAGCATTAAAAACTAACTCAATTTTAACTTGATGCAATAATTTGAAAAAGTTTAAGTAAATAGATATAAGCATTAAAAACTAACTCAATTTTAACTTGATGCAATAATTTGAAAATGGATGCTTAATTTGTATAATAAAACCTTTTTATATATAATTTAGGAATGAGTTAAAAGTGGATTCTTTTTTAAACATTTTAGTATCTCACCAAAAAATATATAAGCAAAATATGTAAATAAAGTGAGCAAAAATAAATTTATTATGTTGACTCTTAACCTAAACAAAAAGATTTAAATTTAAAAAGTGGTACTAGTAGCTATTTGAATTAGTAACGTAATTGAGAAATTTACAATATTCATGACAAGATATTTACTTTTGCATCAAAAGATTAGGAGACTTTTCAAACAAGCATGTAATGCTTATTCCTTACTTTTTATTTATTTTATCAATTTAGGTTATTAAAATGATTGAAATCGGAAGCTTATTATTCATTTATTTCTATTTATATATTAGGTTGAATTATGTGGATTGAGTTGATGTTTGAAGGATTCTTAGTATGAATTAAATTAATTTATGAATTAGTGTAAGTATCTAAATAAATAACTAGTTGGTGAACAATGTAATTAAGTAGATTATGAATAGTCTTAATTACTTGGATTGCTTTACTAGATTTTATTACTAGCTATTTAAAAGTAATTGAAATTGATTTGCTTAAAAATAAATAAAAGCTTAAGTATAGAGATATTTGATGCGTATGAAATATGCACAAATTTTCTCAAATATTTTGATCAATTTTGATGTTAACTTAACCTTTTTTTACTTAGTTTTTTATTTGTTTTTCAGAATTATTATATATTGGCTTCGAGATGAGATTAAATAAGAGTTGGGAGATATTTTGAGGAAAAAAATCGACAAAATTACAATTTTTAGAGGAACATAATCTTGCCTATATTCGTTTCCAGCATATATCCTATATGGATCAAATGCATGAAGAGACATAATATAAAACACAGTTTGAGAAGAGACTTTGTGGCATTAAAGAAAATTCAAAAAGCAACATGCTAGAGACCATATGTTAGTCATAAGAGGAAATATAAGGATTGATGATCAAGGGGTACGTTGTGCCAGACACCATATCTCTCCCCCAAAGGAAAAAAGAGGATCCAAGATCCTAGTTTAGATTGTGCCTATGGGCATTAAATCATATATAAAGCTTAGTGTCAGTTTAGATATAAAAGGAAAGGAAATATTATGTAATTAGTGAGTAGATACAGCTGTAAATTAATTTATTTAGTTTTCTAATTTATAGTTTCCTAGTTAATAGTTTCCTTCTTTAGGTGATTCCTACATTATTTTTATACTACAACTCTGTAACCTTTTAATAAGAAGCAGGAAATAATTTTATTCTTCAAAACTACATGGTATCAGAGAACTAGGTTTTTTCTCTTTTCCTGGGTCGCCGACTCCTTGTTCTGCATTCTACAGTCAATTTCTTCACTTTGAAGTTTCGATTTTTTGGTTCTCTTAATCCTTTCAGTCAAAATTTTCTTATCTACAATCTTTTTTTTTCAATTTTTTAGATATATTTTTCCCCTTTAAATACTTACTCCATTTTTTTCCTTGCACATCATGTCAACAATCTCTAGTACCTCCAGTACATCCTGTCCACCAATCGACCAGTCACCTATCACCTCTGCTCCGAGTAGTTTGGAAGTTGCTGCACTGCCATCCTTGCAGATTACAGTGGTGAGGCTTAATGGTCAGAATTTTTCAGAATGGGCTCAGTTTGTCAACCTAGCCCTGGATGGCAGAGGAAAACTTAGATTTTTTATCTAAGAGGAGCCAAAACCAATAGCAACTAACGCTATATTCTGGTGCTAGCGTTCTGAGAATTCTCTTATTACAGGATGGTTGCTAAATTCTATGGAAGAACTGATTTGTCGTCCGTTCATGTACATGAATGCAAAAGAAATTTAGGATGATGTTAGAGAGACATACTCTAATCTTGGGAATTCCTCTCAAAGTTTTGAATTGAAAAAGAAATCGTGGCTCTTTAAACAAGGTGATAGAGATGTCACAACTTATTTCAATGAAATGCTCTCTGTTTGGCAAGAATTGGAATTGTGTTGTGATGATGCATAAGAGAACCCCAACGATCTTGCAAGGGAAAAAAAAAGAGAGAGGAAGATGATCATGTCTTCATGTTTCTCGCTGGAGTCAATCACAACTTTGATGAAATCAAGACTTCTTGACCGCCAACCTTTACCTTCAATACGAGCTATGTTTTCTGAACTATGCCAAGAGGAATCCCGAAAACATGTGATGAACGAACCTGTCCACTTAATGTCAAATGGAGACAACATGGCACTGGTTTCCAAGGGCGTTAATGGTGTTAGTGATAAGAAAAAACCATTTTCTTGTCATTTTTATGGCAAACCGTGGCATACAAAGGATAAGTGTTAGAAGCTCCATGGAAAGCCGCCTTACAACAAAAAGAAGGGGGATGAGAAAGCTACTACAGCTAGGGCTAAAACTTCTCAGGAGCAAACTACTTCTTCAAACTCGGTGCCTTTCACCAAGGATCAACTCCAACATTTGTATAGGCTTTTTAACTCTCAAAAATTTTCTCTTAACAATTCTATTACAGCTATGGCTGAAATTTCTCAGGAGCGTATTGCTTTTTCAGACTCGGTGCCTTTTACTAAGGATCAACTCCAACACTTATATTGACTTTTTAACTCTCTAAAATTTTCTCTTAACTCCTCTTCCTCTTATGCTTCAGCTCAACAAGGTATTTCTTCTTCCTTTGTGTGTTCAAATCAATCTTCTTATAACCCTACTATAGGAAATAAAAAATCAAAAATGCAGATGGCACATTTGCTGCCATTGCCGGTAGTGGAACTGTCAAAATTTCAGGCAAAATTATCCTTTACAATGTCCTTCATGTTCCTAAATTGTCCTGCAATTTGCTATCCATTAGTAAGCTCACCCATGACTTTAACGGTCAAGCTAATTTCTCCTCTTCTATGTGTTTTTTCCAAGACTTAGCTTTGGGGATGATGATTGGCGATACTAAGGAATATGGAGGGTTGTATTACTTTGAAGATGGATTGAGTTCGGGTATGGCTATCCAAAATTCTTATCATAAGTTAGAGTCTATGTCTAGTGCTCAAGATGTTTGTTATGACATTTTCGTTTGGTACATCCTACTTTTTCTATTTGAAACATTTGTTTCCTAAGTTATTTATTAATAAAGATCCATCTTAATTTCAATGTGAAGCATGTGCTTTAGCAAAACATCACAAATCTTCTTATCCCTCTCGACCTTACGTTTCATCTAAGCCATTTCAACTCATCCATAGTGATATTTGGGGTTCATCATGGATTTTCACTTTTTTTTTGGCAAAAGATAGTTTTTTTTCTTTCATTGATGATCACACACGACTCACTGGGATTTTTTATTAAAGAAAAACATGAAGTTTTTGATATTTTTAAAAATTTTCACTGCATGGTTCAAAATCAACTTAATGCAAATGTACAAAATTTTAGGAATGATAATGGCAGGGAATATTTTTCCAAAGTTTTGGCACAATCTTTTTCTAAAAAAGGGATTATACAGCAAAGTTATTATGTTGGCACACCACAACAAAGTGGTGTAGCGGAAAGGAAAAATAGACATTTACTTGACGTCACAAGAGCATTGTTGCTTTCAAATAATGTGCCCAAAAATTTTTAAGGTGACGCTCTTTTAACTATTGTTTTCTTAATTAATTGTATGCCCTCTAAAATCCTGCAATTTGAAACTCTTATGCAAAAGTTTTGTGAACATAACCTGGATTAATCGCAATACAGAAGAAGTAGCTCAAGACTATAAAAACCAAATAGAGGAACTATCAGTACAAATTAATCTTCTTTCACAAGCACAATTTATGCATTATTTACCAAGTTTTAGGGAATTACATTACACATTAGCATTAAGTCAAGCAATTTATTCGTCACGACAAAGAAACCTTAAAAATTTGAGAGAACAAATGCAATACTATATTGATTGATTAATGAGGTATTCTTTTAGTCATTTTTTCTGTTTCTTATTCCCATATTTCTGTTCTTTACTTATCATGCAAGTTTTTATGAAATTTGAACGAAAGGAACTACTCAAGAAATTGATTAAGACTACCTATGTTCGAACTGAATGGCTAGATGAACTTAAAGCTAGATATATTGTTGAAAACAAGAAAGCCAATATGTATCATGATATCAATCTTCAAAATAGTTATGCTTGACTTATCGAGTCAATCGATGAATATAAGGCTGTACTTATAGAACAACGCACTTATTTTGTTAAGCAAATGTTTTCTTAATTAATCGTATGCCCTCTAAAATCCTGCAATTTGAAACTCTTATGCAAAAGTTTTGTGAACATAACCTGGATCCTAGACTTTTTTTGGATTTACCCTTCAAGATATTCAGTTGAACTATTTTTGTCTCCAATAGAGATAAAAATAAGACAAAACTTGATCCCAAGCAGTAAAATGTCTCTTTTTAGGGTATTTAGTGCAACATCCCACTACCATATGGTACGTACCTAAGCTTTTAGGAACATAACCTACGATAATGGTACGTTGGAGCAATGGCAAAACTAACTCATACATGGCTTTAACCCGTATACTCGAAAGGCATCATCATTTCTCTTAAAACATTCATTTATTTCATTCACTGATAAAGTTTACACTGTTCTTCTCAACGGTTCTTTACTTAGTCCTCAGACACTCTATGTTCTAACTACACCTTAAGTCTCCTGTCTCATACCTGAAAAGCCACAATGCAATTTTGATGAGTTTTGCAACTCAATGAGTGAACCATCATTGATGGACTCACCGGAT
>JAOQMS010000009.1:1689176-1704125 GCA_027563885.1 Erythroxylum longipes | reverse complement strand
ATCCAAGGTTTCATTGTCATCCAAAATTAACAATCTCAGCTGTTTTTCAGTACATTGATGCAGGGGATGATACCGCTCCCCACATCTGAAACACAGGCCTTTTGCTTTTCGGTCCATGAGTTCTTGGTATGACACATGATGCACCCCCCTGTTCCTCTCCGTCGGTCCCCGCCAGTCACCTTCGGTTTGCCTGGTGGGAGTCGTCGTGGGTGGAGCAACCATCCGACGTTGCGCCAGGGACTCAGATGGAGCCCCAGAGAAATCGCGACCTCTCCCCGTTCCAGCGCCCCCTTCAAATCTCCCTCGACCTATCCGGTTTGGAGGCTCCGGGTCCCGCCGGGTTGGGTTGACCCGGAAGTTGCCCCTAAAAGGGCTCCCTCGGTGCGGAGACGACATGCGCATGTGAGGACCTACACCATCGTCGCCCCCGAGCTCGCCATTCACTTCATCCTCCACCGCCCTTGCTATCTTCATCAGTTGGTACCTATTGACAGGTCCAAACGTTCATACCCTTCTTCGAATATCAGCTCTCAGCCCACTCATGAAGTACCCCATGAACTGCTCTTCTGATAATCATCCCACTTGCGATGAGATAAATTTGAAAGCCTCAATATACTCCTCCACCGACTCTGTCTGCTTCAGGTTCGACAACTCCTCAAAAGGATTATCAAACCTTCTTCCCCCATAACGATCGATAAGGGCACGCTCAAACCTCTCCCCGTCCAACGCTTCCTCTGTCTCCCGCAGAAGGTTAAACCAATGGATGGTGGAACCTTCCATGCTCAGAAGGGCTAGTTTCATCTTAATCGGGTCCGAAGTATTGTGAACTTCAAAATATACTTCAGCTCTCGTGATCCACCCTACCGGGTTTGACCCATCAAACATGGATAACTCCACCTTTCGGACTGACATCCTATATTCTTCCATGGTATCATCGGAGTGCTCCACCGGATGGGATGGCCCCGGGCGTTGGTTCCTCACCCCTCTTACATTTGGCCCTCTCTCTGACGCATCTCCACTCCCCTGTCCTTCTTCCGGCCTCTTACCCAACATTTTACTCATCTCCAGCAGCAAAGATCGCTGCATTTCTCCCATTGCCATTCGCATGGATGACTGGATTTCTTCCACACCAGCCTCCAAGTTAGCCATACGAGATTCCAATACGTCTACCCTATCGGACATCTTAGGTGGCATCAAGGTGAGTTGCTTCTAACTTCGCTAGTCTTCAACAAAAAAAACGAGAGTCATCTCCCCTCCCCAATTGGAATCCGGTAGGTCGGACCAATGTTAGAAAACTCTAGCTTAATAGACTAGAGATCAATATATTATTGATAGAACTCAGTGATAAACACTGGGATTACAAGTGAATTTAAAGATCACCTCCTATACCAGAGCAAGAGTTGCTCCTCAGGAAGAGAATAAACTTTCTCTTTCTGTCTACAGCCACAATTCTTCCACGCACTCTTCTCTCCTCTCTCCCCCCCTCTTAACTGCCCCTCGTACATTCTGTTATTCCCTTGTGCCACCTCAGCACATCCTAACTAACTCTGACATCATTCTCTCCATTCCTCACACAACCCCCTCTTTCTTTCTTCGTGAGTACACTCCCCATATCCTAGGCTTAGTATTATTATTATCATTGGCCCTAACAATTTCAAACTTATTCTATCCTATTTATTTACAGCCTATCTATATCTCAGTATAATCTATTTACAGTTGTTTAGTATCTCAACAATATCTCATTACAAAAATGGCTTAAGGGTATAAATTTGCAAGGAGTTAATAATGCAAAGAATATACCGCCTTGAAGATATATATCAGTTGACTTTAAAAGCGAAACAATACTTGGGATAACAAGATCCTAAAAAGTTTTAAAGTCAAGGAGGAGAGTCCAACATGAAGAGAATTACAACGGTGCAAAATTTTAGGTCAACACCTAATGTATCAAACATTTCTCTACAGACTAACTACAAAGTTTCTCAAGGAGTTGAACTTAAAGGCAAAATCATAGCTGAGACTCAGACAAAAAGAGGGGCAACAAGATACTTTAAAAAAAGATAAAACCATCGTAATGGTTGACGATAGCTTTTATTGGCCCTATTTAAAGCAAGATGTGTCTTAGGTCACACACAATATCAAACATATCAACTAGCTAAAGAAAGAAAAAAAATTATGGATTATACACACTACTTCCTATATCTCATGAACCATAGTAGGACATAAGTATGGATTTTGTGTTAGTACTTCCTAAACTTATAAGAGGTTATGATTATTTTTTGTAGTAGTGGATAGGTTTTCCAAAATCAGTCATTTCATTCCATGTTTCAAGATTTATGATGCTGTCCATGTTGCCAAACTCTTCTTCAAAGAAGTACATCTCCATGAATTACCTTTAACCATTGTCTTTGATTTTGATGTGAAGTTTATGAGTTATTTTTGGAGAATTCTATGAAAAATATTGAACACTAAGCTTCAATTTTCTAATTTTTTATATCCTCAAATCGATGGACAAACGGAAATGATGAATAAAATTTGGGAGACTTGTTAAGATGTTTAGTTGGAGATAAGATATATAATTGGGACCTAATTCTTCCTACGATAGAGTTTGCATATAGCAGTTTTATACATAGGTCAATTGGTAAGAGTACTTTTAAGATAGTTTCCGGATTTCAACAAGAAAACCTATTGATATAGTTCTTTTACCGCAAATAACATGAGTTAGTGTTGCAGCTGAATGTTTTGCACAACATATGAGAGATATCTTTGATGAGGTAAGAAGAAAGACAACAATCAACAACTTGACTTATAAAAAATATGCTAATCAACATTGTTTATTGGTAGAATTCAGTGAAGGGGATATCCAGATGGTAAGGATTTGTCAAAACGTCTTCCAACATAAAAATATAAAAAACTTCATTCATGGAGTGCTAGACCTTATAGGATATTCAAGGAATAAGTGCTAATGCTTGTGTTTTAGAATTACTAAGTGACATAGGAATTAATCATAGCTTTAATATTGCATACTTAACTATTTATCATGGACATGATAAATATGAAATCCACTATTGCAATTGTTCCAACCATTCATCATCTTAAAGATGAGATTGAGGATGTTCTTAATGAACAAATTGTAGCTACAAAAACTGATAGAAGGGTTTCTTATCAAGTGGAAAAGAAGATCAATTTCTGATAGCATTTGGATTTTAGAATTTGAATCCAAATTTATATGAGCAGTATTTGTCACATTTCACATCAAGGATATTTCAGATAAGCCGAAGAGAATTAATGCAAAAGAGCTTAGAGTTTATAAACTCAATAAAAGAGAAACCAAAACTTTAATCTAGTGAGATGAATCCTATCCTAACAAGGGCAACTTACTTCACGCTAAGTTTTTTCTTATTAGATAGGTAATAATAATAAGTTAGATATATTGTCTTAGTTTGTTTAGCACTTCTTAAGAATAAAGAATCCTTACGAGGATATGATTCAATTTTGGAAATTTTAGAACCCTTTCCTACTAGAATAAGGATTCTAAGAATTATAAATATGTGTTTACTTAACCTTTCCAAATAACATGTTATCCTGAAATTTTTCTTCAAATTTGAGTTATCAATTAGAATGTGTGATGCTTTCTTCTAAGAGTGATTCTTAGACTTTAGGAGTGATTCCTAGTTTCCTAACTTCTATTGTTTATATTCTTCACTACATTTCAGCAATTCTATGCTAAAGTTTCAGCAACTAAAAAACCCAAATTCTAGTCATATCAAACCTAAATTTCAGCCATATCTAAACTTGAAATTCTAACTTAAATTTTTAGCAATTAAACTCTAGAAACCCAGCTATACTAAATATGAACTTTCAACATTCTAAACTGAAATTCAGACCTGAAATTTGATATTCCAACAGTCTAATATCAGCCATATTTTCCAAATTTTGTGAGTTTAGCTATTAATTAATATTTCTTCTACTTGTCCTACACACTTATACTGAGTGTGCTAAGGGAACAATGGGTTTCTTTGCTTTTAATTTATCCATCATTCTTATCTCTTTAACTAGTTATACATTATTGTGATAGCTACAAAATTACCTTCTAAAAAGGTGGAAATCAACTATACATAAAGCGACTTCATGAACCAAATGATTTTCAACAATACTATTGTAGAAACTTCCACCTAGCTAAGATTCCCAGGACAAAAATCAAAGTTGGTCCAATGAATAGAACTACTTATGAGAATCCAAAATGTTGCATTCACTAGGTATTGAACTTTGAAGTTCTATTGAATTGATAATAGCATGAATGTAGAACTTACTTTCAAAACGACACCTGACCAACAGACTATAATTGTTCTGGATACTAATGATCTTTGGTAGTCCTTCAACTTTGGTTGCATGAACAAACTCCATTACTCCGTATGATGTCTCATTTGAAACACCAATATAGCGTACCTAAATGAGATCAAAATACATTTCTCATCAGCTAACATGATATATCAAATATCTCACCTGTAACTCCTCTCTGCCAAGTTCTCTATCTCCTTTCATCTTCATAAAGGAAAAAGGGAAAGAAAGACAAAAGAAAATAATTGAATGTTATCTTAATGGTATGTAGACTTGTTCCTCTATATTCCTTAGAAAGTTTCACCATGATTGATCGCCTTAGTTCTTTTACGATATAGAAGTCAATGCTATTCCAGAGAAAAGTCGATTAAGCTTCATTTGGATGGAAACAAGGACAAATTCAAAGAAAGGAAAGAAAGAGGGGAGATTACGACAATCACTTTCCCGTGCATTTTTTCTATGTGAAGAATGGGTTTGATTGACTTGACAAAATTGAGAAGATCATTTCATGACTAAAAAGGAGATTAATAATTCATAATTTTCTCCTAACAATCTCTCTTGTTTGAAGGCCTTGAAAATGATGGTCCCAAATGGAGGGGAAAGATGACGTCTTTTTCCTTCCTTAGTAACCTTATCTTGAAACAATGGATCAGGTAATTCCGTACCTAAGTTTTTTATCCACATTATATTGAAGATTACAATATAAGTATACTAGACTTTGATAAGTTTTCTTTATATGTGAAAATCACCATGTAAAGCATATTGAGATCATCGGACATTTCATAAAAGAAAAGTAGAATAGTGGGTTGAAAAACACACATCATGTCTCCTCTAATGGGTAATTCGCTAACAAGTTCACCAAAGGATTTCTTGTAGGAAGGTTTGAAGAACTCACATGCAAATCGGGAATGAAAGATATCCACTCGATTGCTTGAGGAAGTGTTGAATATTCTATGCGTGATACTTTGTGTGATCCAGATTTCAATGTTATGAATATTCTAGATTGTGATACTGTCCTTATATGTGAAAATTCTAGTGTAATTAGCCTTTTCTATATAGGAATATCATCTTCCCATACTACTTTCTACAAGTTACCTTTCCTTCATTAATAAGTTCTTGAAAAGCCTTCAGCTGCTCCACAAATGGAACACTTGATCTCCACTTTGAATAATCATAAGAAAATTCACCAAACAATGGTACATAGCGATCTGGCCTGCATTCAAAGTACATATAACAGGTTATTGGACATTTTCCATTCTGCCCAACGCTGCCAATCATATTTATGTCCTTTTGTTACTCTTTCGAAGAAATGAACAAAGAAAAAGAATTTGTTGTCCTTTAGACAAAGATAACTGAAGAGTTATAAAAGGGAATTTGCTTAATTACATAATCAGATTTTAGTAGAGCGGGAAAAATCTCAGTGAAGAAAAGTTTGCCTCAACTAGCTGCCAAGGATCATAAAAAATTATACGTTTTTACCAATGTATTTGCAGCAGATCAATGTAGTCAGTGCCCAAACGTTTGAGGCTTTTCTCTACACTCTCTTTAATATTAGCAGCATCAACTCGCAAAACCTTAGCATTGTCACGAACATAACTTGACCGCTCTGAATAGCCACATACTTTTGTAGCCACAATAACCTGTTCATAATATGAGACAACCATAGATGCCATTAATGTGAACTTCAAACACTAACGCCAAATGTAACAAAAAGATTAGGACATCAAACAACTTGATATATAGAGGTAAATTGTGAAAATAAATGCATATTTCTAGTTGTGAACAATCCAAGAGGAACATTCTGGAGAAAAAATTCATGGATCCAAAATCAAAACTAACTAGAGTTCATCAGGACACTGTCACATAGTAGAGACTAGTCATGTTATTAAACAATCAACTCTAGGATAAATTTTGCAAATCATGTAAACCACTGAGTGAATTTAAACAAGTCTCTTGATCTACTCAAGCACTTTATGAAACTGAAGAGACTGAAGCTTAAAGAAATTAAGAATATTGATTAATAAAGCCAGTAGACAATTGGTACCTTATCTCGAGGCTGAGACTTCAACCAGCTACCAATGTAGAGATCTGTTCTTCCTTGGGTCTCCTTTGTCATTGGTATAGGGTACTACAACATTGAATGTGTAGTGTTAATGCAACCAACACGTAGTATCAGAGAGAAAAATTAAAAATCAAACAATCTAAAAAGAAACTCCTCACTGACATTATCAGACATATCCAAAATTATAAAATACCATAATGACATTGAGGTGTTAGATATACAGAGACGATATAACTGAGGACTTTAGTGACTGCAGCTCGCAGACAGAACTCAAATGTTACACAAATGGCACCATAAGCAAGAAGTAAGCAATGATTTTCTAATACCCATGAAAATATCAATGAAACTAAAATAAAGGGATTAGTAGCAAATATAATAGAGATTGGAGAAATAATACAAAATTAGAAACCACTTCCTTAGAAAGAATATTCAACAGTTCAAGCTGAAGGATATCAGAAAATGAGGGACAGAAATGATAAAGCATGCAAGCCAAGATGGCAAAGTATCTATCAAGATGAAAACTTAACTTTTGCGAAGAGATTTATTCAACAAAGTATCTAGCAAGATGAAAACTTAACTTTTGCGAAGAGATTTATTCAACATAGAGAATATAGATATGTGATACTCTCTTGTAATCCAGTTCAATAATCAGAATGTGAAGGAAAATAAAAAATAGATTATAGGCTGTTGAAATATAAGTGGGACTTTGTCCCACATCGAAAGAATATATGGCCTTGAGTAATGCCCCTCATGAGTACGGAATCCCGTCTTATAGACATCCCCATCCCTCACTCTTATTTGATGGAAACCCGACTATAAATCTACCTTAGAAAAATACTTAGCCCCATGTAGTTCTTCCATCAGCTTGTCTACTACTGGAATAGGAAATTTATCGGGCACCGTGAGCTTATTTAAGGCTCGGTAGTCGACACACATTCACCAAGAACCATCCTTCTTCTTAACAAGGATGACTGGACTTGAAAAAGGACTAATACTAGGCCTAATGACCCCAGTATGCAACAATTCTCTAATCTGTCTCTCAATTTCATCCTTGTGGTGATGAGCATGTCTATAGGGTCGGATATTCACAGGTGCTGCCCCCTCCTTCAAGTTGATTGCATGGTCATGATCCCTTCTAAGTGGCAGTCCTCTAAAATCTTGAAAGACTGAATCAAATCTGAATAGAACAGATCCTAACTCCTGAAGTTTCACTGCATCCAAAGTTGCCAACTCACCAGAAAAAGACCCATCGAACCCCATAGACCACAATAACCCCTTGACTTCCACATCCCGATTCTTTAAAATCTGTTGCAATGCATGAGGGGAAGAAGCTTGCATGTTAATTCCTTGCAAAGTAATATCTGCACCCTTCCACGTGAATGTCATACACATCTTTTTCCAATCAACCCTTAACTCTCCTAATGTTTCCAGCCATGCCACCCCTAAGATTAAGTTAGGACCCCCAGTGTCAAAAACATAAGCATTGACCCCAAACCTTTCTCCATTTAACTCCAACTTGATCTCCTTGCAAATTCCTTGTGAAAAGGACCGATGCCTATCACCCAGCCTTACTCCAAACGTCTTAGTAGGAGTAATGGAAATGTTCATAGTGTGAACCAACCCGTAGGACACAAAATTATGGCTAGCTTCGCTGTCAACCAAAATAACAATAGGCATGTCATTAAGCTTACCTATCAAGATCATGGACTTCGTTGATGAATTTGAGTCCTTCCCTATTTCCTTGAACTCTACTGAGTTACATACTAGCTCCCAATCTTCCTGCGGACCTTCAGCTTTTGTTGGTTCTTGATTACTCATTCCCATATTTGCTTCGTCTCCTTCCCAAACAATCAATTTGTACTCCTTATCCGGGCACCGATGCAGAGGACTGTAAGTCTGCCCATATTTAAAGCATAAACCCTTTGCCCTCCTCTCCATGAGTTGATCATAAGACAAGTTTCTGGTGCCCCTCCATTTCGGACCACTTGGCCGGACACCCTCTATTGTGGAACTACGGATTTTATTAGGTGGCTCTCTAGCCTCCCCCTTGGTGCTTCCCGCAATGGGTGCGGGTTGTGGACGCGGCATAGTAGTGGTTCCCGGTCGGGTCCTAAAACTCGAAGGAAACTGTCCAAACTTGTGTTTCCCCTCTCTCGGCCGTATCACCCCTTCTCCAATCAACTCCCTCTTAATCTTCCGCGCAATAGAAACAAGCCTCGCACGAGTCGGGGGATCATGAGTTCTGACCCTGTTCCTTATTTCCTCGTGCAGAGCACCCAAGAAGCAACTCATGTACCATTCTTCTGGAAAATGTCCTATCTGCGATGCCACCCTCTTAAACTCATCAATGTATGCGTCCACTGATCCCTTCTGATTTACTGACTTCAGCTGTTCTATTGGATTTCCCTCGTCCTTCCCACCATAATGGTCAAACAACGAGCGCTTAAACCTCTCCCAGGTCATGCAAGGATCAAACTTACATAGAGTCATGAACTAGTATAGCGTCGTCCCTTCCATGCAAATCTGAACCATCGGCAATCGAAGTTCAGGTGGAATCTCGTGAATCATAAAGTATGATTCAGCTCGCATGACCCATGCGAATGGGTGTTCACTGTGGAACGCAAGGAGATCGACTCGACGAGCTGCATTTCGATACTCCTCCCATGCACGTTCGGTAGTAGCTGAAGGCACTTGATCTTCTTGACATCAAAATCCCGCACCCTGTGGAGCTCTTGCCGGTCTCTCTCCTCCAGTGGAAGTCGACGCGTGGTGCGCCAGTTCCTCGCCTCCAGCTGAGGAGGACGCATGCTGAGTAAACGCCAGTGGTCCATCACCGTCACCACCCACGCTCTGTTTCTATGAGTTTTTTGCCAACAAGGTCTGAAATCCATCCCTTACTTCCGACTGTAACAAACTCAGAGACTTGGCCAGAGTTTCGACGCTGGCCATCAAGGTGCTGAGCTGCGTGCGCAAGTCCTTCAAGGTAGTGTCATGCGACTTAACCATCCCCTCTTAGGCTGAGATGGATGATTCCTATCTCCTAAGAGACGCCTCTACTGAAGAAACTCTAGCCTCCATCCTTGTTTGCATACAACCTCTACCCAACTTGGTCTCTCAATGAAAGCACCAATTGATAAGGGAAATATAGAGATTGTATTATTTACGTAAAGTATAGGTTTACAGCAGTAGACCAACTCCTGGGAAGAGTTCCCAGGCCTATACAATTTCTATAAATTCTCAATAATAATCTCTCTCTCCTATAGTCACCTATATGCTGTCCACACAATCTCTCTCTATAACTAACTACTAACAACCTACCTAAGTGGCAATTGAACCCTTCCCCATCTTACCCCTACACACATAAGTTTGTAAAGGCTTAGGTTGCTTCACTATTGGCTGAACATTATCAATGCTAACAAAATTCGAATGAAAATGGTCAATTAAATTTTGCTCTTAGTGTGAAATCTAGTGGAAATAGAAAGGGAGATGCAAAGGAAAGTAACTTCACGTCTGGATCAACAACTAAGAGGAAATTCGTTAAAAGGGATGATAAATACTGCACCCACTTTCACGAAAGAGGTCACACGGTGGAGACATGTTTTAAAATCCACAGAGAGCCGGATTGGTTTAAGGAGCTAAAACAAAAAAGGGCAAGAGAAAGAGGGTTCCATGTAGCAACCGCAGTTGAGAGTCCTCTTGATATAGGACAGGGGAGCCAAAATGTCAAGACTACTGAAGCTGAAACTGAACTCACTATATTATCTCGACAAATACAGGAGCTGATGAAGTTGGTAAAAGGAAAAGGTATGATTGAGGCAAACCACGTAGCATTCAATAGCTACGCAGGTATGAATTCTTTTCACAATGATAATGTTTGCACTGATTATGATCATGGTTCATGGATAGTCGACTTGGGAGCCTCCACCCATATGACCTTCGACAAACCAAACTCAAAACCCTCGTAAACACACATTACCTTACACCTGTGACTCTTCTAGATGGATCTTTAACCCCTGTTAATCAAGTAGGAACCGTAGGCTTAACCAAGGAAATAACGCTGGAAAACGTCCTTTATATCCCTACATTTCACCACAATCTGTTGTTTGTTTGTAAACTTGCACAGCAAAACAATTTAGCTGTAATTTTCGTGTCCAACAAGGTGTTTTTTCAGGACCCCATTACTGATTATGTCGTGGCCAGCTGCGAGGAAATTGGAGGTGTTTGCAGGCTCCAACCACACCACTTCTTGCCACCAAAAACCAAGAAAGGTCCTTCCTTGAAATTATATCTCGATGAAAATTTTGCTTGTAATGTGATCGATGATTATGGTTTATTACACTCTAGATTCGGTCATGTATCCTCTAAAGTTTTAGAACATTTGAACTTTCGTTGCTCGGAAATACCTAAAAATTTCTTTTGCGAAACATGTCCTTTGGAAAAACAAACGAGAAAACCTTTTGGTAAGCATAATATCATAGCCACAAAAGCTTTTGAGTTACTACATCTAGACCTTTGGGGCCCCTTCAAAACAAAAAATATTGATGGTTCAACATATTTCCTTACAATTGTTGATGAATATAGTGGAGCCATATGGACTTTTTTATTAAGCACTCTTATTATATTCATCACCATGATTGAAAATCATTTTAAACAAACCATTATGACTATGCAAACGGACAACAGAACCGAGTTTGTGAACCATTTGAACCAACAATTATTTGAAAACAAAGGGATTTTTCACCAAAAAACCTGCATTCATACGCCCCAACAAAATGGGGTTGTTGAACGAAAACACAAACACCTCCTTCAAATCACCCGAGCACTTACGTTCCAAGCCAATTTACCAAAAGAATTTTGGGGGGAAGCTCTTTTAACCGCTACTCACATAATCAATCGTCTACCGACAAAAGTGCTATCATGGGACACACCTTACAAAAAATTACATCAACATAGGCTAGTCATAAGATATAGACCATGATAAAATCACTTCACAGTAAGTGATCTAAGTAAGAGAATAAGCTTCAAGTACCAAAAGCTTAATTGCATGTTATGGACTTATTAAGTGCATAGACCATTTAATGAATTTCATTCAACAATACCATAGTGAAATCATAATGAAGCCTCCAAGTTGGCCCATTTCTCTGATTGTGAACTATTTTTAATCTCAAAGCAATACCTATTAGTTATAATATAGTAGATGTTAAAATCTTCTATGTCAACAGCAAATAATTTTCAGAATTAGAAGGCACATGCAAAGTATTGTCTAGAGCTTTGGCAGTGCCCTTAAATGCATGCATAGAAACATCTACTTCATGCAAACCTCATATTAATCAAGCATTCAGAGCTTAGAGTTATTTTATTCCGCAGTAGAAAGAGGAATCTAAGAAACTCTTCTACATTATCTTCCCCAAATTTTACCAAACAAGTCAATTAAACATCTAAATATCATAAGAGTGTCAGCATTTCTGAAAAACATTAATTAAAAGTATGTATACAAGTCTAGAAGAGAAAAGACTTACAGATTCAGCAGTATCAAGAATATTAATTCCACGATCAAATGCATAGCCAAGGATTTCATGAGCTTCTTTTTCAGTGTTCTGCTGTCCAAATGTCATCTGCAACATCAAAATATGCCAATGCAATTAGTGTAGAATGCTCAGGAGCTTGTTATAAAAGTACCAGATGAAGGAGAAAGTCAATATCTATTCAGATACAGTTGATTGTGGGATGGCATGGAACCTCAGAAGCTATTTTACGTATATACAATTATACAAGCACAAACAGAGAAGACACAAAATTGGACCACTGAATAGAAGAAGGAACTTAATTGACTGAATTTAGAATTCTAGAGGTCAATCTTTTTGGCAGGTAAGTTTCTGGGTCAGACTCGAGATATCTTCCCCCTAATTTGCTTGAAAAAAATCATCCCTTGAAAACCTGGAATCTAATTTTAGTTCATATCTTGTAGTGGAATCCGCATAAGAAAGGCACAAATTTCAAACTAATGGAGTTGGAACGCGTAGCATGGTTTGCAAAATTGTTCAATAACGAGGGCAAGGAATCCCAATCAATGTAGTTTCATATGTATAATAGTAATGAAGCCTTTCCCACTTGAAATTTCGAATCACGATTTTGCTGACAATGCCTAGATGATGCTCATTAGAACAGTTTAAACATTTAACATTAGCAGAAAATTGACTTGCTAATTAGCTAGTTCTATGCATTAAACTACATCACTTAATCTAACAGCAAGTCGAAAGAGATATAGAGAGTAGTAGTTCCCACATAATATGGAAGGGAAACAAGCAAACACAATTTCATATGCCTGCTAAAAAGAGAAGGGAAGAAATCTTACAGTGCCTAGAGTAATTTCGCTGATTTGAAGGTCAGAGTCTCCAAGTGTTCTGTATTGCAAGGAGGTCTTCTCTGCGAGCTTGGCAGTGATGGGTCTGAGCCTGGTTCGTGCACTTGGTGAATGAGGCTCGGCACGAAGAAAGGACCCTCGAGTGTAGAGAAATGGAGGATTCGCAGAAAGGGTAGCCCACGATACCATTGTTGCTCTCAGGATAAAGCTATCGCTCCTTAGGCCCCTCCTTAACGATAGGCGTAAAAGCGCTGGCGTGACAGTGTCAGTGGTAGTGGTAGTTATCCATGGCGGGAGACGTAACATATGTTACTATATAAGGTAAAAAGATATGGACTCGTGTTGTGATTTACAAAAATATTTAAAAATTGTAATCTTTAAATTTTATTTATAATTTTAAAAATTTTAAAAATATATTCTTTTAAATTTAAAAAAGTTAACAGAAAAAATAAATAACATAAATATCCCACGTTAATTAATTAAATATTTTTTATACAAGATCCAACCTAACTTTTAAATTTGAACGTATCTAATTAAGTTTAATTTAAACTAATGATTTATTTAATTACTTTAAATTATTAATTTAAAGGCTTTAAAAGTTAGCTAAATTACTATTTTAATGAAATATGATTATAATATTTATATCACATTTATTTTATTATTATTTTTAATTGAAATATAAAAATAATTTTTTATAAAAATTAAAACTATATTTTTATAATTTTAAAGAGAACACAAACAAAGTATGTAAAGAAATAAATATAAGATAATAAGGAATTTAATGATCTCTTTACCTATATAAAAAAATATTAAAAGGATCAAATTAAATTTAATATTGTTATTTTAAATTAATGTTTCAACATATTTAAAAAGAACCCTAACATTTTATAAATGTTCAATTTGACTTTTAACCTAATTTTTAAGTAAGGATTTTATTATAAAAAATTTTAGTTAATATTTTGCTATGAATCCTTTATTTTAATTAAGATCTAAAATTTTAAAGGTCATAATTATTTCTATCTCCTCTCTCCCCTCTCTCTCTTTCTAATTTCCTTCTCTTATGCTCCTATTATCCATCCGTACTCTTATGGACGTTTTAGCAGCCAAAACTTCACAATCAGTGGTTCAAGATTTCTCAACTCATTCAGTCAAACGTTTAATTCCAACCATGAGATTGAGTATGAGCTCTACACAGCCGCTCTTCAATATTGGATTTCTTATACAACAATGTCATTCAGCAAGGGATATAGAAAACTGTAACTTGGAAGTCACAAGCGACTTTAAAATAGAGCAACCACCATTTATGTGTGAATCAAGTTATACCATGAACAAAACAGAGGCACCCAATAGACGCAGAAAGGAAGAGAAACATAGAAAGCAGAAAACACTTGAGAAAAAAAATGACACACTTTAGTCTCTAAATCACTTTAGGCAATCTGACGCCATGCCCTCACTCTTTGGTGCCAGTTTGTTAACTAAGTTTCCAGTTTGTTCTGTCAATGTTCCAAACAACTCTTGCATCATAGTGCACCAACAAGTTCTTTGTTTTCGGTTCGTTCTACCAACATCCTTAGCCTTTAGTTTTCGATTTGTCCTCTCGACGCTCAAGCTACCATTGCATTGCAATGCACCAGCAAGCTCCTAGTTTTCAGTTCGTTCTCTCTCAGCTCTACAAAAAATGAAGGGTGAGTACGTCAAGAGAACAAACTGAAAACGAATAAAACAAATAGAAAAAGAAGGGTGAGAGCGTAGGGTTACGTAAACTAATTTAGGGATTAAATTGTGTCATTTTAATTATGTGATTAAACGGCTTCGTTTTATTAATCCTCATTACTTGTGTTAATTTTAACTGACGTGTATTAATAGTTAAAGTTTTTTGGAGCACGTGGCAAGTCAAATAAGCAAAAATAATACAGAAATTAACGTCAGGTTAGAATTGAAAAAATCAAAAGTTTAAAAAATAGCTACGTTTTGAATTTTGGGGTAGAATTGTAAAATTAAACAAAGTTTAATTTACTATTTGTTATTTTTAATTCCTTTTATTCCTTTTCTTGCTATCTGTCTACATGTGCTGAAGTAGAAAATGATATATCCAACAAGGCTAGTGTTACAAAGGTCACCTTGGGACTCGAACTTTCACCGAATTCTATCGCCAACACCCTTTGTACGGCAGTCTCACTTAGTC
>JAOQMS010000009.1:1676272-1689076 GCA_027563885.1 Erythroxylum longipes | reverse complement strand
ACTTATGTCTAACGTTCATTTAGCTTAAGTCATATAAATGTCTCACATAATTATGTGTTCTAGCCATATGTATAGGTAACGGGATGTTACATTTAGCCTCTCAAAGAGACCACAAATGTTTTGATCCAATTTTTTTATAAAAAATTTGTAACCATAGACACTAATTTTTTTAAAAAAAACACCTTTTTTCTCTCCTCCTCTTTAAGGGGAGTATTTGGTCTGGGAAACTCAGCAAGATTCGGTGGTAAGTATGGCTGATTTGGATTTTTTAAGTGTAAATTTCAATCTATAGGAAATCATTTTTAGAATCTCAACCATAATTTGGAAATCAACCACAATTTGGAAATCAAGGCAATAATACAAATTTAAACGCAAATAATTTGGATAATGAATTTGTCATAACTAGAGACCTTGATGCCACACAACAAACTCCAAAATATGACAAGAAATTTGGTCAAACGTACTCTAGGAAGCACCTATCAAAAGCAATATTGCCAACTATGCTTATGCACAACCCAGAAAAAGCCCCATGTCCAGGTACAATTTCTCTTGATCTTTTTCCATTAAATCTTGAGTATAATCTTGATCTTCCTAAGTCTGATATGTATTTACCTGTGGCTCTTAGGAAAGGAGTTAGGAAATGCACTATCAAATATCCTATGTCTAACTCTATCTCTCTTCAAAACTTGTCTCCTTCTTTTTCTTGTTTTATCTCACATCTTAATTATATGGAAATTCCAAATTCTATACAAGCAGCTTTACAGATTCTTGAATGGAAGGTAGCAGTTTTAGAGGAAATGAATGCTCTTAAGAAGAATCAAACATGGGTGAAAGTAGCCCTTTCGGCTGGAAAGAAGTTGATATGATGCAAATGGGTGTTCGTAGTCAAGTATAATTCTGATAGAACGCTCGAGAGATACAAAACAAGATTAGTAGCAAAGGGTTTCACTTAGACTTATGGCATGAATTACACTAAAATATTTACTCCAATGGCAAAACTCAATACAATCAGGGTTCTATTATCTGTTACAGTGAACCTAGATTGGCCTCTACACCAACTAGATGTGAAGAATGCTTTCTTGAATGGAAAACTTGAAGAAGAAGTGCTTATGGAACCTCCTTCTGGCTTTGAGGCTGAGTTTGGATCCCAAGTGTGCCTGTTAAAAAAGGCACTATATGGTTTGAAGTAATCACCTTGAGCTTGGTTTGAAATATTTACAAGTTTAGTGAAATAACAAGGATATTCTCAAGGTCAGACTGATCACACCTTATTCTTTAAAAGGAAGGTAAGTGGGATGATGAATATTTTGCTAGTTTATGTGGATGACATCATCATTATAGGTGATGATCATAAAGAAATTGACAACTTGAAGCCTATTTTAGCAAGAACATTTGAGATTAAAGACTTGCGACTAATAAGTATTTGTTGGGAATGGAAGTTGCAAGATCAAAGAAGGGGATCATGGTAAGCCAACAGAAATATGTATTAGATTTGCTTTCTAATACAAGTATGACAAGTTGTAAGCCAACTGACACACTTGTAGACCTAATGAAAAACTTAGTGGCATTGTAAGTGACTCAGTTAATGTTGGCAGATATCAAAGATTGGTTGGGAAGTTAATCTATTTGTCTCATACGAGACCATATATTGCTTTCGCTGTCAGTTTGATCAGCCAATTTATGCACTCTCCAAAGAAGGTTCATTTGGAAGCAGTTTACCACATTCTGAGATACCCTACGGGATCTTTAGGAAGGGGACTATTTTTTGAGAAAAAGGCTCAAAGAACTGTTGAAGTGTTTACCGGTGCATATTGGGCAAGTTCGGTCATTGATAGAAGATCTATTAGTGGACACTGCTCATGTGTATAGGGAAATCTAGTGATTTAACGGAGTAAAAACATAATGTAGTGGCTCGCAGTAGTGCTAAAGTAGAGTTCCGTGCTATGGCCAATGGAATTTGTAAGGCAATTTGGCTCAAACGGGTATTCGAGGAGGCACAACTACCATTGGATGGTCCTATGAAACTCTAATGCAATAACAAGGCTGCCATTAGCATTTCTAACAATCCTGTGCAGCATGATAGGACTAAACATGTGGAAATTAACCGTCACTTCATCAAAGAAAACCTAGAAAATAGAGTGATTTGCATGCTATATGTTCCAACCACATAGTAAGTAGCCGATATCCTTACAAAAGGATTATTCAAGCCAAGCTTTGATGGAATCATCAGCAAGTTGGGACTTATAAATATATGTGCCCCAATTTGAGGGGGAGTGTCTGTTTAGATATAAAAGGAAAGGAAATATTCTATAATTAGTGAGTAGATATAGTTATAAATTAGTTTATTTAGTTTACTAGTTAGTAGTTTCCTTTTTTAGGTGATTCATACATTGTATTTATACTACAACTCTGTAACCTTTTAATAAGAAGCAAAAAATAATTTTATTCCTCAAAACTACACTTATAAACTCTATGTTTTGGAAGACTTTTAGAGATTTTACATATCTTTCCTCTCCAAAGGTTAGGATTAGCCGTCAGGAGGTTTCAAAACCCTAAAGAGGCTAATACATCTACGTATTGGAACAAGTTATCATCAAAATCAAGATTTTCATCTAAATTCAATTTTGACCATGGTCTCCTTTTTTCTGTCTATTTCTTTTATTGTCTAACTATGATTCATGGCTAAACACTTTTCTATGTTTAGATAGGAAAAACCTATTTTTTTCTACTTTTTTATGGATTTATTCAATTTAATTGATGGCATGAAATATATTTATGTAAATGGTCTTTGATTAATCTTAATATATGATTTAGTTATGGTGGTGATTAAATTTGACTTAAATTCACTTGTTGATGCCTCGAGAGAACCTACGTATGAGTAGATAATAACTTATATAATAGGGATTAAATGAGGTACTCAAAATAGATCCATGTAATCTTCCTAATATTAGGGTGGAATTTTTAATAGGATTTCACAAATCTTAATGCATTCAAAGGGATGACTTGGTAGAGATATAGGTAAACCATCAAAAAAGTAGATTGTAGCTCAAGAGAATGCAATTTCAGCATTTAAGAGATTTTGTTAGTCCAAATTAATATTATCCATTCTAGGTTTAATTGAATCATTAAATCAAAAGTAATACTAAAGGAAGTACTTATCTAAATATGGATATTTGATTGAATTCTCTTTTAAAATTTGTTTTGTTATTAATTCTCTTGTCTACCAATTTAAGTTTTATTTTATTTTATATTTCATTAATCAAGACTCATCAATAATACTCTTCAATTAGTTTTTGGGTTAATTATAAAAAGAATCTCAATATTTGCTTAATTTACAATATTAGCCCAAACTTTAAAAAGTGACTTTAAAATTCTCCAACTTTCAATTTTTATCAAAAATAGCTTGATGTTAAGTTCTTCGTTAATGTGGATGACGTGTTGAGTCACGTCAAATTAATATTTTTGTCACATGGCTACCATATATTGTATTTGTATCAAATATGAATTTTAATAAATTACAAATATCAAAACCCTAAATAATTAGGAAATAATTACAAATATCAAACACCTTAATATAAAGGAATGTATAATTATTTTAGGGCTTTTGATATCTGTAATTTATTAAATAATAAAATTATACGTGGCATAAATATAATATGTGGCAGTCACCAAAGCTGTAAAAACAGCACGAGGCTATGGATGCTCATACCATAGTCTATCATTTTAGGGAGCTCTTCGCTGAGCAAGCAAGGTCTGAAAAGTTCAAGACTTCACGATTACTCTTCCGCTCTAAGATGGTTGAGGGGACATCTCCAGTGCAGTACGCACTGAAGATGAATGGCTACATCAAGCGGTTGGATCATGAATTAAGTATTGACTTAATTCTGATGGGTTTAACCAATAGTTACTCACAATTTGTGCTTAATTATCAGATGAACAATATATCCAGCACAATTCCCGAGCTAGTCAACATGCTCAAGATAGTTGAGCCATCTATCTACAAGGACAAGGTTGTGATGCTGGTGGACTCTTTAGTTCGAAGAAAAAGAGCCAAAAGAAGAAGAAGTCTGCAGGGCCTAAAGGAGGTGGTCAAGAAAGCAAAGAAGACTGCCTCAAAGGGAACTTTCTTCCACTGTGGCAAAGATGGCCACTGGAATAGAAATTGCAAGGCCTATCTGGAGTCCTTCAAGTAGAAGAAGGCATCTGATGCCCCATCTACTTCAGGTATTTATATTATTGATATTCATACTGTTTCTGATAACAACATATGGGTATTAGATACTGGTTATGGCTCACACTTTTGTACTAACATGAAGGGCCTCAGGAGCAGTAGACAACTCAACAAGGGAGAGTCAGACCTGCAAGTGGGCAATGGAGCAAGAGTTGCTGCATTAGTTGTAGGCACATATGTATTAACGCTCCCTAGTTTGCTTGTACTAGAATTGGACAATTATTTTTATGTACTTGCTTTGACTAAAAATGTAATGTCTGTTTTTAATCTTAATAAATCTGGATTCCATTTAAATTTCAATAACAATCGTTGTTGAATTTATTTGAATAGAATGTTATATGCTTTGGGTACATTATGCAATGGTATATACATATTGGATATGTCTAATCTAAATATCAATAATAACTAAAGAATAAAACGAGATAATGTGAAATCGTCTTACTTATGGCATTATTGCCTTGGCCATTTAAGTGAGAGACGTATGTCTAAACTATGCAAGTGTGGTATTTTAGGGTCATTTGATTATGAATCATATGACACATGTGAATCTTGCTTATTAGGTAAGATGACTACGTTTAAGAGAAAGGGTGAATGAACTAGTGGACTTTTAGACCTAATACATACTGATGTATGTGGTTCGATGTCCATGCATGCCGAAGGTGGTTTCATATACTTCATTACCTTTATCAATGATCATTCTCGATATAGGTATGTGTATCTTATGAGATACAAGTCTGAAGCCTTTGAAAGGTTCAAAGAATTCCGATATGAAGTTAAGAAATAACTTAGGAGAAGTATTAAATCAATTCGATCGGATCAAAGTGGTGAATACTTAAGTCAAGAGTTTTTGGATTATCTTAGGGATAATGGAATATTGTCCCAGTGGACACCACCTTACACACTACAACACAATGGTATGGCTGATAGGAGAAACTAAACCTTGTTAGACATGGTGAGGTCTATGATGGGTTTAGCAAATTTGCCAAAATCCTTTTGGGGGTATACACTTGAAACTTCTGTTTATGTATTAAACGGACTCCCATCCAAGTCAGTTGATGTTACTCCATATGAGAGATGGACTAACAATAAACTATATCTTTCTCATATGAAAGTTTTAGGTTATCCTGCTTATGTGAAGTGGATTCAGTCAGATAAGCTTGAAGCTAAATCTGACAAGTGTCTGTTTATAGGATATCTTAAGGAAACTATAGGATATTAGTTTTACCATGTTTCAGAAGAAAAAAAAAAGGTGTTTGTTTCAAAACATGCTGTCTTTTAAGAAAAAGAGTTTCTTCTAAGAGAGGACAGTGGGAGCAAAATTAAACTTGTGGAAGTTCAAGATGCTCAAACAAACGCAGATCAACTGCCCAGACTCGAGACTATTGTTCATGAAGATGAAATAATAGTTCAACCTTCTGACACACAAGAAGTTCGTAGGTCAAGTAGAATACGTCATGTTCCCGAGAGATACGAATTTCTCATAAGTAAACTTAACGACGTATTGCTTATGGAAGATGATGAGCTTACTACCTATGAAGAGGATCTGAAGAGTTCAGAATCTGACAAATGACTTCAAGTTATGAAATCCGAAATGGATTCCATGTATGAAAACCAAGTATGGAATTTGGTTGACCCACCCGAAGGGACAAAACCCATAGGGTGCAAATGGGTTTTCAAGAAGCAAACTAACATGGAGGGTAATGTAGTTACCCATAAAGCTAGGCTTGTAGCTAAAGATTATCGTCAAAGGCAAGGTGTTGACTATAATGAAATGTTTAGCCCAATAGCTATGCTTAAATCCATTAGGATATTGTCGCTCATTATGATTGTGAGATATGGAAAATAGATGTGAAGACGACTTTTCTTAATAGAAACTTAACCGAGGATGTGTATATTACACAACCTAATGGTTTCATATCCATAAATGGAGAAAAGGTATGCAAGCTTCAGAAATCCATTTATGGATTGAAGCAAGCATCCAGGAGTTGAAATATCCGATTTGATGAGATAATCAAAGAGTTTAGTTTCTCACAAAATATGGATGAGCCATGTGTGTATAAGAGGTTAGCATCTAACCTTGAGAGATCACTTTAGAGATGTTTTCTAATAAGTGAGAGATCACTTTAAAGATGCTTTCTAATAAGTGAATTTTTTGAACCATAAACATAAGAGACAAGAAAGGACAAAGGAAGATAAACCAAAGCATAAACATCAAGTGATTGAAATCTTCGATGCACAAGTATTTAAGATGAGTATTATGGAAATTAACATAAATTGGAACAAATGTTTGGTTATATCTAGCTAACTCAATACTCAAATGCGAATTTTTGAGAAAAAGAATGATTACCATTGATACGCTAAGGTAGTATTTCCATAACTCTATTTAAATAAGTTAAGTTAAACTTAGAAATGAATATCTTAGCTTTATTAAAGAATACTTTTTGGAAACTAAGTTTGCATTAATTGGTAGTTTCCCTCCTTTGTCAAGAAAGAGCCCATTAGAGACAAGCACCACTTTGCTAGAGTGGATTTAAGAATATCAACAGGAGTAATGATAATAATCTTATTACAAGAAGAAGGGGCAATAAACCCCAAGGTCGGGGAGGGGGACTCTTCTTTAACAATTTTTAACCACAAAACACAACTAAGAGTAAGAGAAGGAGTACCAATAAGTTTGGAAGAGAGAAGAGGCCAATTTGGAGAAAGAGGAGCAATTGAAAAAGAAAGCACCATGAAGAGTTTAAGGAGAGGAAGGAGAGGAGTTAACGGTGGAAAACCAAGACATGAGGAAACATTTAAAGATGTCTGTCAAAGAGAAGGTAAGAAAAGGATAGCTTAATAAACAAAGACAGGTGAAGAAGAAATTAGAAGAAACATAACTAATAACTTACTAGAAAAAGAATTATTTTTAAAAATGGTTAAATGCAAAATATTTAAGTTAAAAGAATAATTAAAAAACAAAAAAATTAAAGCGACAGATAACTTAAATTAATACTTAACTTACAATTTTAAATAGATTTTTTTATATTCTTTCTAAAAGATCCTAAATTTCAAATGAAATTACTTAAATTGCATAAAAAATCTAAATATTGGTAAGTAATATTTTGAATTATTTAAATTCTATATAACTATCTAAATTTTAAATTGCTTTTTTTATAATCATAAAAATTTTTCTAGCCTATGCTTAACTAAGGTAAATTAGAAGTTATTATATTAATTTTTTTATAACTTAGTTGCTTTGGTAAATAATAATCTTAAAACTAATTGAAATCTGTATTTGTGTCAAAAAGTTTCAACTATTGGTAAATAATATTTTTAAATTTATTTAAATTCTACTATTTCTCAAATAATATAATTATAAAGAAGAGGAAAACAATAACATAACAAACACAGAACAAGAGGCATCATCGACTCTAGCGCCTCGATCGATCACCGTGTTGTTTGTGGGATGGGAATGGCAGGGCTGTGAGATCAATCCAACCTCAGTTAGCTCACAGTCTCACTATATAACAGAAAAACATATCCTTTTGTTTCTTTCTTTTTCTCAAAAGATACCACGTTTCCTCTCTCGTTGTCGTGTTCTGTGCTGTCTGTTGCGGTATTATTTTATCGTTGTAGTAATAGTGGTCGGAGGGTGGACGGCGGCGGATATTAGGGCGTAGGAATGGCAGAATCACCGAAGGAAGAAATTTTCCAGCTAATCAAACGCTTTGGGGCTTATCTAACCATTAAGATGTCCAATCTCTTCTCTATCTCACTTCGCAACCTGGTCAGTGCAGCCCACCTCTTTTTCTTACTTGTTTTCGCCTCGATCTGTACGCCTATTTGTTCCTTTTGGATTCTTCATGTTTCTATTTACCCTCTTAATTTTTGGCTAATTTTGTGGAGTTTCTGCTTTTATTACTGTTTAGAGATGGATAATTTGGGTTATTAGTCAAAATACTTTATTTAGGTCTTTCATTGTTGGGCAAAATACTTTTTCTTGAAACCTACAGCATATGGTGCCGGCAAAGTTCATGAATTGTAATATCTTTGTTTTTCTTTTGGATTCAGTGATTGTTCATTTTTGCTTAACAATGTCAACTGTAAAAGGTATTATTCAATCTTTAGCGAGAGTCTGGAGACGATCACTGTCAACCAAGTTCGTGTCATAATTATGAATGGGTATTTTTGTTGTATTTTATAAGGTCTAATATTGTCTATTTTGCAACTCACCATTACCCACTTCTGTTTAGCATTCTCTCTGTTGCTCTTAACATGAACTATAATTATAGTCTGCTTTTATACCTGTTTCGGAGGACATTGACTTTTGAATTGTCAAAACTTAGCTTCTGGTTTCTAGGGCACGACAGTACTTAACGTTACCAGACCATGTTGCAGACGATTCAACTTGGTAGTTTAATGCCCAGTTGCTGTTTTTGTCTGTTGCTCATAAATGGTTGTATGCTGTATTATTTCTTATTTACACATCTGTTGTATTCCAGCCTTCTTAAATGATGGCTTATAGACCTCTTAAATGCAAATTTATCATAGTCTTATCTGTTTTTGTGGAATTGCCTACATATATCTTCTTTGAGGGGTACTCTTGATGTGGTGTCAAAATGCATTTGTGATTCATTACCATTTCCTTTTTGGTGATAGGATTCTCGATCGGTTGGAGCTATAGCAGGGTTTGCTGTTGCAATTGTTTTTACATGGAGATTGTTGAGGTCACCTGCTGGGGGTCAAAGAAGGCAACCAAAACGCCAAAGTCCCACAACTGGCAGTTCTGGTGCCACTACTCAATCGAGTCCAAATTCAATGCCTTCTGGAGTTTGTTCTTCTTCTGAGGATTTGAGGGCACAAAATGTTGTTGATGAATTCTTTCAACCCGTAAAGGTAGTTTCTTTTTCTTATGCTAAACTAAAGTTCCTAGAGATACAAAGGTTGTCTATTCTTATCATTCTTTGCCCTTCCTTTTCAGCCAACATTGGGCCAAATTGTCAGGCAAAAATTAAGTGAAGGGAGAAAGGTAAGAAACACTATTTTAGACCTATTTTGATTATTGATTGGATATTTCTTTGCCTGCCTGCTGCCTTTTTTTGATAGCATGAGTGGAGGTGATATACTTTTTGATTAGGGAGTATTTTATAAAACATGGGTTTGAGTACTTATTTGGTGGATCTGGGGTGACGGACAACTTTATCTATTTTGTGCTATTAGCTTAATCATTCTATTTGTTGGTTGCATTTTATTAACAATGAGAATAAATGTTTCTTCATATAGTTATAATACATACTATAACAGGATGCGACAAGGAAATCCAACTGTTGGGATTGACTGATTCCACCCAAATGAACCACATAAATTTCTTATGGACAGTTAGTGAGTTCCTTTTGTAGAACAGAAAGCCTCATATCCTAGTTGTAGTGCTTAAAACGATGCAATATACTAGGTTTAAATATTTACAGATTTTGAATCTCATTTTCTAAGAGCACAGATTATGTAAAAATGCAATATGGGGGCTTTGGAAAAGAGAGGCAGTATTTGGTAGAGCATCTGTAATCCATTACATGACGTACTGTGGAATTTCTGACTTACTGTGGAATTTCCTTCCTCTTGTTTAACTATGCATAGCTGGATGCAATATGACCAATTTTTAATCATACTTACTGTGTATCTAAATCCCTGTGGCATCAAGTGTATTTCTGTTGTTAATTCTAGTTTCTTCAACTGCTATCTGAAGATTATTTTGTGCTAAAGTAAGCAATCTAACATGTAGAAACATATTTGCTTGTTCTGCGTCTGCAGTCTTTTCCATTTTTGATATTTATGATTTAGTACTTACAGAATTCTATATTATTTATGATTTTTTGTGGTATTGATGTGCCTTTCGAAGCAATAAGCACACATGTTTCTCTTCTTAATGATTGCTTTTGAGGATCCCATGGATTTATTGTTGTTCTGTGTAGGTAACATGTCGTCTGCTTGGAATCGTCCTTGAAGAAAGTACTCCAGAGGAGCTTCAGGTCATGAGATAATACTGTTTTTAAATTAAATTTATTGTTGAATTGGGTTTGTATAGACTAACATGATTTGTCTTAAAAACAGAAACAAGCAACTGTGAGGTCCTCTGTGCTGGAAGTGCTCTTGGAGATTACAAAATTTTGTGATCTCTATCTGATGGAAAGAGTTCTTGATGATGAAAGTGAAGTGCGTGCAGACATCATATTTAAACAGTATTTTGTTGTTACTTTTGTAAATTATTTTTTTTCTGTCTTCTGTTGTTTGTGATGCTCTTCATCATGTTTCTCAATAAAGTGTTTCATGTCACATTGTGCTTGTCATCTTGATGCACAATTCTATCTTCCACGATATGCAGTCAGTTATGGGCCTGCCTGAGTGTGCCATCTTTCATGAACTAAGCTTGATGTCTCACTGTTTTTTATATACATTTGGTACTTGGTGTCTATTTTCTCCCTCGCAGGTGTATTATGAGGATTTATTATGCTTTTTTGTGTTATATTAGTTCACATGTTAGTAGAGTTGTTTCAAACATATGAAATCAGTACTATGAAGATCTGTAGTTCATCTGATTTAGTATATATGGGTAACCTATGCTTCTTGATCTTATCAGTACTGGATTGCTTCACACTATTATGTACTTGATGAATAACAAGTAGCAGTGAGATTATGGCCTATTTCTAAATTTACAACTGCAATAGGTCTTATTCTACCATGCCGTGACTCTTATTGTGTTGAATCCCTGTATCCTTTCCTTCTACCTCAAAGTGGTCAATTTTACATGCTTTATATGATCTTTGCTCATGTTGATTAGTTATTGCCTAAAATGTAATTGAAAGTAATTTAATTCTGGTTGATAATGAGGTTAAACCAAAACTCACTATAGTGGTGTAGCTATTTATTTGTGTCTAGCATATTTTTTTTCCTTATTTTGTGCCATAGTTGTTAATGAATTGGATTGTTACGAGTTCTTGTCTTTTCTTTGTTCCTTCAATTGATTGATATATAAATAATTTTTTTCCTGTAATATTCTATGCAGCAAAAAGTTCTTGCTGCTCTGGATAACGCAGGTGTTTTCACCTCTGGTGGTTTGGTGAAGGATAAGGTAAATCAAAAGTTGATCATGCAGAATACAGATTCACAGTCCTAGGTTGTTTTATTGAGTTCGTTGCTTCAAAACTTTGTTCTCAGATATGGTGTTGCTCTAGTTAGGCATATGAAGCATTCTTTTAGTAAATTTGATTGAGCATAATTTGTTTCAATCCATTTCATTTTATGCTGCTGGTGCTTGGAAACTTTTAGGTAATGTCTCAAAAATTGAGCTTAGAGATGCTAAAATGAGCCTTTACTGAATTTGAAAAGCCTCATGTGTAGCAAAGTTATCACACTCATAATTATTTGAGTTTTGATCGGTGTTTACATAATGAAATCAACTTTTCTAAAATTTTTAGTTTGTGCATTGTTTCCAAAACCTTCCATACCCGACCCAAAAGACTTGGTTTTTAATTGTAGAACATTTCTCATTTGTTTGTTTGTTCCCCTTAGGTCTATCTCTTAAGTCTGTAAATTATCTTATTTGCCTATTTTCTATAGCAACATATTCAATTAGTTATTTTTTCCCTGTTTACCTCTTATTCAACTTTTAACTCTTCACTGTTTATGTTTTGGCACCTGATGATTTGAGCTTATTTTCAGAACATTGGTTTTGACACTTGTACATTATTGATGTATTATATATATTACTTTTCTGGATGGCCTGAAAAATGCTGATTGATCTAGACACTGAATGGAGCCATTTGTACTGGGTACTGGGCTGCAGAATGACTTAACGTTATGTAACAGCAGATAGAATGAAATATTTTAACTACATAAATTGATCAACAACAAAAAGCTGCAATAATAGAATATAAGTCCAGCGAGAGAGGGTGCCGCTTTCACCAAGCATTTAAAGAGTGTCCACAATTTGAACAATCGAGTAATTAAAATTTTATGAGTATTACATTCTCCGGTAATGTTTTCAACTGCAAGGATAATGTAATCTGTTGTCCAGAGTTTTCGAAGCAATCTTTATATGTGTTTTCCTTCTATGTAAATTGAGTGGTAAAGTTAATTGCTTGATTGACTTCATGCCTTGGAGAACTCCCATTTTTGCCACAAAAAGTATCTACATGCCAACAAGAAATTGTTGCAAATTTGGTTCTGCATGAAATTCCAAGAGAGATGCTTTGAATAATCAAATACATGTAATTATGGCATAACAATTCCGTCCTTCTCACTTATCCTTTAGAAAGATTGATCGCTAATATAATAGCTAGGAGCGCAGTAAGGATTCTGTGTTGGCATGTTGTCCTTTCCGAAGAGGTTTATTGTTGGTTTTGTTGGGCAAGAAAACTTACTAGAAAAGGCACACGCCACGCACACGCACACGCAGAGACAGAGATATATATATGCTGAAACAACTTGCGTATTCTTTTACATTTTCCTCTTTAATGCCATCATGTCTTAAGCCATGAAAAATGCATTTGCAGGTTCTCTTTTGTAGTACGGAGAATGGCAGATCATCTTTTGTC
>JAOQMS010000009.1:1604871-1631468 GCA_027563885.1 Erythroxylum longipes | reverse complement strand
ATTCAATTCCAACTTCCTCTAACCATTCACAAAGTTCACCAACTTCCAATCATTCACAACCTCACAATCACAATTCATAAATACAATTCAATTTCAGAAGCAGAAAATCTAAAATACACCAAAAAATATCACAAAATCAGTGGTCAGGTTGGTTTTTGGTGGGTTAGACTTGGGTTGGGTGAAAACTAGATATGGTTTCTGTGAAAGATGAGTAGGAGGCAGGACAATCATCGCTGGTGGAGCTGAGGAGGAGAATAAGCAAGGTAGAAACAGGTGGAGCGGAGGAGGAGAAGGAGGAAAGGCACAGCGGAGACTAGAGTGGAGCAGGCAGGGGGTAAGTATGATGGCGATGAGCAGCGGTGAGAGTGAGACAGAGAGTGGCATGCGCGTGAGAGAGAGAAAGAAATGACAGAGTCGGGGGGTTGATTTTATTTAAAAAAATTGTTATTTAGTCCCTATACTTATCAAATTTCACGGTACTACTTAGTATTTTACCGGCATTTTAATATCGGCCAATACTGACCAGTACCCTGGTACCAAAAGGGGAAGTATCGATACTGTACCTTTCGACTAGTTTTAGCTAGTACAGAACGGTACCCATATCACTACTATCAAGGCTTGGTAAAGACCTTTAAAACAACAATGTGCAAATAATATAAATCTCAATTTCCCTAAACATTTCTTTCAACAATCACCAACTGTTGTCAGGCTAAAAAGAAATCCATACTACAAATAAAAGAAGCCCAAAACATAAAAGTCTAGTAAATGTTTAACTAGAGAATTCATAGATGGCAGAAGTCCAAAACATAAAGTATGAACATGTTCGGAATAGGTAATAGACACGATAAAGAACATGAGAAGTGGCCTAGAAGTTAAAAAGTTAGAAGAGAGATTCTTAGACTGAAGTTAAGAGAATAATGACAAGAAGTTAGCTAGAGCATGGGAAGTGGGGAAAACTTCCTAAAATTAAGAAAACTATATAAATTCACAAGTACCATAGTAAGAGAAACATCACACACAGTCTCTAGAAACGACAACCTCAAATATACATAGCAAAACAATCAAAATCCCTTGTTATTATTTAGTTTTCTTTATATTGTGTATTCATTTTTCTTTTGTCTCAAATTTCTTCTAAAACTTATACTTTCCATCTATTTAAATCGAATTATTTCTTTAGTTCAACCCCAATTTCAATATATTTTAACATTTTTGTAGTTTAGAATTTCATTTTTTAAGTTTTCTTAAGCCCACTTATATTATTGAGAAGAAGTTATGTATAAATTCTAAGAGAATATTTTCCTAGCATGCCCAAATTCTAGTTTGAAACCAACACTTTGACACACCTAGTGGGATTTGATGTTGTGTACAAGGAAAGAATGAAGTCTCTACAATAGTAAAGAATGAAGGTTTTGTATCCTAGATAATTGAAAATCTCGAGAGGTCAGCCTCACTTTCATCTAACTCTCTTATTGACAATAATCCAAAATATTTGCAACCAAATGATGTTGTTCACATAAACAAAATTTCAAAATTGAAGTCCAATACAACCTCTACAACTGAGGCAATTAAGATAACAATAAAGAATGTTGACAAACTGTCTGTCACTTCTAGTACATGAATCCTCCTTCTAGTTGCATTCTCTATAGACAAAAGATATGTCCCTTCTTATAAAAAAGAGGATTCATGTACTAGAAATGACCGATAAGCAGTTAGGCCTCAAATTTTGGGTAGGTAGGGATTTAATGTGGAGGCCAAAGTTAATGAATCACGATAAGGATTAGGGGGTAACACTAAAGGCCATTCAAGTTCTCAAGTTATATTTTTATGAAGAACTTCAACTTTTCTATATTAATATCACCAACTAAGAGGCATGAGATCATTTAGTGATTGTTAGATAGTTAATGACTCCCTATCCTTTATTAACACACGCAATATATTATTTTTCCCTCTATTATATAATATGACTACCATGATTTGATTGAAGAACTTCTGGAGTTTTAAAATAAACTAATTCTTGAAAATCTTGCTCTAATACTGCTTCAAAAGAAGTATTTTGTTGAAATTATTTTTCCACATGTATTATAGTCTCTAATTTTTTCTTAGAAGTAGCATTATCTTCTTCTTCCTGTTGTAATTTATCTTCTATAAAGGTGACATTCTTGCTAATAATAACCAGTAAGTAATGGGATCCCATAGGTAGTACTCCTTCACTCCATTAGTATATATTAAAAATAAGCATATTTTAGATTTTAAATCCAAGTTTGTGGTTTCTTCGACATTATATATTATGTACATAAGACTGCTAATTATATAGATGCTAAAATAATCCATTGGCATTCTAGTCACATCTCTATTGGTGTCTTCAACTTAATTACAGTTGATCGAATTTGATTCATTGTATAATAGGCAGTGTTGACTAATTCTACCTAAAAAGTTTTTTTAAACTTGTTTCTCTCAACATTGCTCTTATTCTTTCTAACAAAGTTGTGTTTATTTGCTCTAACATTCTGTTTAATTGAGGATTTTATATAATAGCGAATTATTTTTTATGCCTTCTTGCTTAATGCATTAAATTTATTTTCCATATATTTTTCTCTATTATCTATCTTTAAGCACTTGATCTTTCTACCAGAACTAAGTTTAACGTGTAGTTTGAAAACTTTAAAGATTGAGAAGACATCTGTCATATTGTCAATTATTTACTCCCTATGATTCAAAAACAGATTAATTTTCAAGCTCCAATGTTATCTGTTCTTTTTTGTTAATATGGTACACCTAACACATCTTGGAATAAATATCACTGAAAAAGATAAAGTGCTTTACTCCTCCTATGGATAAGATTGGTGCTTTGTCACATATTAAAGTGATCAACTCAAGAAAAATTTTGTTTATTAAATTTTATACTTATCTTTTCTCTCTTTATTAAGTATCACTGAAAGAGATAAAGTACTTTACTCCTCCCATGGATGAGATTGGTGCTTTGTCACATATTAAAGTGATCAACTCAAGAACAATTTTGTTTATTAAATTTTATACTTATCTTTTCTCCCTTTATAAGTACAAGTATACTTTGAATTATCTTCAAAATTTTATTAATAATTTCTATTTTACATCCAAGATAACCTAGCCATCCTAAAGATTAAAAAAAAATTCTTTAAGCTCTCCATATGTTATACCTTCGAAAGAGTACGAATTGAATCATCATACATCTTTAACTTGATAGCTCCAATATCAACAACCTTCAGAGAATAATCGTTTTAACTGTATGTCGATCTTCTTGAGATATTTTCAAAATGATGGAATCATTCTCTTTTAGAGGTCGTGTAAAGAGTAGCTCCTAAATTGAAAAGTCATACATCAAATAGTGTGTACCTACTTTCAATTTTTATTGCTACTTCACAATATAGAGCAATGAAATCATCAAAAATACATGCAAAATATTATTAAGGATTAATTTTTTTAATTTAAATTCTAACAATCCTTTTCCAAGTGACCTTTCTTGCTATAATTATAGTATTTTAATTTTTTCTTCCTTCATAATTTTGATTTCCTATGATTTTGGCTCCATTTGGGCTAGATTTTGTTAGTCTTTCTTTTATCACTATTAAATCTTTAACTTATTGTGAACTAGACTGTTAATATTCCTTATTCTTATATTAACTTTCTTTTTCTGGAACTATGGTTGTAATATCATTGAAGACTAGGATATTCTATAAGAAGATTAATAATTAAATTAATTACGAGTTGATCACAAGATCAATTAGACTTTGAAGTAGAAGTTTGGTAAGTTCTTGTGGCTCTATTTTATAACCCTACAATCTGAGCTAAGAGATTAGAGTAGAAGTCAAAATTTTGATATGTTTAGTCACCAAAGTAGATTTTAACATCTAAAGAGCGTAAAGTTTCCTTTTAAAGAAACTTTTGCTATGGTGTGACTTAACCTCATATGGATTCGAGAGATGATCTCACATAATCTTTTGCTTTTTTTTTTCCTTCCCCTCCATGCTTGGAAAAACTTCATCAGTTAAAGTTAGATAAATATTTGTAATAACATTCACATTCATTTTATTCCATTTGATGTTATCTGTGAAGTTCATCAACCTTTTCGCTAATGGTTGCAAATTAATTATCCTTTGTAAGGATATCTTTATCTTCAACTTCCATATCAAGAAATTATTCCTATTGAACTTTTCAACCTTAAATTTGGTTGGCATTGCTTCTATCTCAAGCTAACTTACGTTAAGAGAAATAACTTATACTATTTAATGTAACTAATAATCGTATGGGTGAATATTATCTAGTACCTTTAAAGAATGAATGGTTTCTATCTTATTTTTTGATGTGAAGAAACTACTTATATAATGATAACCACAAAGTCTATAATAAGAAAATATATATACCATAACTTAGTTTTGATATTACTTGTTGAAATGATTAAGTGGACAGAACAAGATTGGAGCTTAATTAAGAATAAAAGAGATAAGACATAAAATATTATTACAAGTAAAAGAAGAGGGGTTACAATTCAAAGAGTTTCTAATTATATCTATAAGATTCTTTAAGATTGGTGTCCTCGTAAACTCTATCTTTGAATACTTGAATTTGTTTCTTCATATATTGAATAAGAAAATGGATGATTATTTATATGTGATAAAACTAATTACAGTCATATTTCAATTTGTCATAATTTTCATATATTCTAATATTTACGTTTGTACTATAAATTATTTCTCTTAATTTAGATATTTTGTTAATAATATTTAAATTGTTTTAATATAAATGATACCTAACTATTGGGAATAATAAGATAATTCCAACGTATGAAAGTCAAAAAGAACTGCTGATCATATGGTTGCTTCCGTACATATTTGCATGGTTATTAATTACCTGAATTGATGACTATATTTGTCTAATATAAAAAAAAAAAGGTTAACTCTCAACTCCGAGAGTCCCTCAGTCCTGACTCATGAGGATACGGAGAAGAGTAAATCGTGGGATGTGCTTTAATAAAGCAGGGATCATCTGTTTTACGCAACTACTACCCACAAAAAAGCTAGAGGATTTCACGCAACTGCTACCCACAAAGAAGCTAAATCTACCTGTGCTGCGGGGATTCAAACTTTCCACCCTACAGTTAGCAGCCCTGAAAAATTTTACCCCAATTTTCATTTCGACCAATAGCGGTGGGCTATATTGGTCCAATATAAACAGCAATAGAGGGGAAAATCGCACGTTACAAGGCATCGCATCCAGCTTTTCAAAACAATGATGAGGGTATCGTTCAGATTACGTTTTATCGTAAGGTTGGCCTTGAAACAAGTATAACATGGGTTACGACAGGTATCGCCTCTCGTGGGAAAAAGTGAAGTATTAGATTCAAAGTTTTTCTGACACTTCAGGTCAAACTAAAATTTCTCACAAATGAAGGCATGTGGTTTGATTATAAAAAGACTATCCAAACTCAATATGTTCTGTAGGGTTTGATCTCCATTATACACCACCGTCGATCCTAGAAGCGAATTTGTCTTGTAGAGAAAAAAAAGTATTATTACATGCTTTAAGCACGTGGAGGCGTAACAATTCTTACTTGAGGACTTCGTGGATCGTATTTTATTTGTTTCTCTTCTAAGTTTGGATAGCTATGTGCAAGAGCAGGAGCATAGTAACACTTCCTGCACCTGCTCCCCTTACGAACATGTTTTTTATGGTCATGCTCAACCGGTATCCTCTTTCCCATAATTTAATAGCTTTGTACAAATAATATATATAAACATTGTAAAACTGATTAAGGATAAATTGTTGTAATCAGAAGTTGACAGAAGAGACGAACCAGAAAGGCTAAAGCATGCAGGTAATGAACTGATATTTAGAAAGAAACAAGCAGAACAGTACTTGTAATGATGAAATGAAGATCTATGATTTCCTGTCTAGATATGCATACTTTTATTTGATTAAGACAACGTCCAGTAACTTTACAGGCTACCAAAATAAAAGTGAAAGCTTCATTTCACCGTAAAGAAGGGATTTGATTCTCTCTAATGTAAGTAAGGCAAGCAAACTTTATTTTGAAGGTTTCTTTATATATGATGTCATGGGAATTTCCAAAATTTGGAATAACTAATAACAGAAGATCTTCATGCATCAGTGGGTGACGTAACAGTTGTCAGGTCGGCTAGAAAGAAAAAACAGGTAACTCCAAAAAAATTACAGATATAATTCAAATTTTATTACGAATCTAACCTAACCATTAACTCTATTACTATAACAATATATTAGTAACATGTACAAACTATAAACATATTTGATATTAAAAATAAATTTCAATCAATTTTTCACCATTTTTAGAAATGTTAGCCCTAAACTCTGTCCTTGGATAGACAAAACATGATGACTTTCCTCCTCTACCCCAAACGAACCTCACCATAAAGCTAATTACACATCCTCCACTAGTCCAAAACCTGCCTATCCTAGTCCCTCTGCCCTAAACCGTTCATCCCAACCAACCCAAAATGAGACATTTAATCCAACTTCTGTAGATCAAGCTTCCCCTACCTGAATACTAGCTTTTGCAATAAAGAAAACACTTTTCGCTCCAAACTAGCTAAGTTAGAAGCAAGAGGTGGGGAATCACCCCTACCTAACCTTTCATTATAATCCTCCTATGAATATGGAAGGAAGAGCAGTGGTTATGCCAGACGTGGAGAACTTGAAGGAATGAGCTCACTGTTGGAAAAAACTAGTGGGTTTCTTCATGGATAGCAGGTCAGCTTTCCCCTAATCTACATATGGGCTCAGTATAAATGGAAAGGCAGAGGGCTTATGAATGTTCTTTTATGATAAAACAAACACACGCAAGAGGGGGAAGAATTGTGTGTGACAAAATTTTCGTAAATTTTTTCAATTTGTATAATAAGTAAATCCTAGTTAATGAATAAAAAAAGCAGAAGCCTGTCGATGATAAAACTTTTTAAACTGCAGGAGCCTATTAGATGATAGGAACTTTCTGTGGGATAGGACTTTGCTTAAACGAAATGAGCCTACTGAATGATAAATTATGTTAAAACAATTTAAAAACAGGAGGTGTATGTTAAAACTGAAAGGAATCTCTTGCAAGTTGAAAACAAAAGGAGCCTCTTTTTAAAATGAACATATACACAATATAATGCGAAAATTTAAAAGTTAGAGAGAGAGAGAAGAAGGACGAAGTCAATTTATACTGGTTTGGCTTACAACTCAAGCCTACATCCAGTTCCCAAATATCCAACTTGAGTGTTTCATTATAAAAATCTGAGTATTAAATTTGTCGAGCCTCTCCAAGCTCAAAAATACATATTTTTCAAAATTCTTCAACCTTCCACACTCAAAATGTATAACAAGTTTCTAAAAGCTCACAGAAAAATAAAACAACAATTTCTCCCTTGATAGAGCCATTTCACTTTCTAAGATACAATAAGAATGATATAACTCTCAAGAATATAGATGTTGCTCAAATGTTTCGAAAGTCTAAGTATGTTCGTTACTTCATAAGTGTTGTTGCTGTTCTTTAAATAGTCAATTTTTTCAACTAGTCGTTGTTTCATTTTGCATCTTTAGTCAACTGGATAAATTTAAATCTGAATAGCTTTAATGTCATTTGTGCTAAAAATCTTCCAGTGATCACAGAGCTAATATATGACCTTCATAATTAGTATGATCCTTTCAGATAAACTATTTTTTAATAAAATAAGTTTATAAAAAAGGTTCATGGAAGAAAGAAAGTATATTTCTTATTATTTTCTTTTCTTTTGAATTAGACTGTTAATTGTACAAAGAAAAAAATCCAGTTTGAATTTTGAAATATTATACAATTATCATCAAAATCGTTAATCATAAATCTTGAGCTAACAATCTCCCTTCTTTTTGATGATGACAAGCAATAATAGATATATTTTTCAAAATTAAAAACGATCATAGATGATTTCGAAAGATACCTGTAACTTTTATATGTTCCAACACAATTAGAAGGAGCATGTCTCTTAAGAAAAGAACCTATCGTTTATATATCACAGATTTTCACAAGTTCAACAGCAGAATCAATCACATATGTAATCAAGGCAACATTGAGAAATATATCATCATATATGCAGAAATCAATAGAAACTCTCCCCCTTTGTCATTATCAAAAAATAATAGAGTATAGGGAGGAAGTGAAATAAAACATAAAGAAATATGATGAAAAAGAAAAAAAATCAATTGACACAGTCAGTGAAGAATTTTCCTAAGGAGAATTTGCAAATTCAAGAGTTGGTCTTGGAGGCTGTCAATTTGTTCGCGCATATGTTCTTGATTGGCTTGGTGTACTAAGTGATTCCTGAGCATTAATCTCGTGAGAGATGAGTAGACGTACAGGCCTGAAGAGGAAGTGTAATAAGTTTGCGTATCTTATAACAGACCCGTACAGCCGCTTGTTAGAACTTCGCGCACATCTTTATCTGCTGAAACAATAAAACAAAACAAATTACTTCTTTTTAGTACACGTGTCACTTAGAAATTCAACCCAAAAGAAGCCTTCTAAAAAGAAGAGGAGCCTTCTAATCTATAAGAAATCTACTAACCTAAGAGGAGGCTTCTAAACTAAGAGGGGTCTTTTAAATTCTAAGGAGCCTACTAAACTAAGAGAGTGTTTCTAAGGAATCAAAATAGAAGGAGCATGCTAAACGAAATGCAAAGACAAATAGCAGATAATATTCATGCAGAAATAATATCAAAGAGTTTGCACATTCCAAGTTCTTTATGCAAAATCTATCTTCAAATAATTGCTTGGTGAAAATGTCAACTACTTGATTTTTAGTATTAACATGCAAAAGATAAATAATTCCTTCTAGAATATGATCTTTAAAAAAATAATGCTTGATTTATATATGCTTAGTCCTAGAATGATGCACAGGATTTTTAGAAAGATTTATAGCACTAGTATTATCACATAATATAGGACTATGAGAAAAGTTTAGAGAAAAATTATATAGTTAATACTTCATCCGTAAGATTTAAGCATAACAGCTGTCAGCTGTTATGTATTCCACTTTAGTCGTCGAAAGCATTGTGCAATTTTGCTTCTTGTAGGACCATGGTACTAGACATCCTCCAAGAAATTGACAATGACCACTTGTACTTTTTCGATCGACTTTATCACCTGCATAATCTGCATCACAATTGCCCACTATGTTAAATGAATCAGTTTTTGGATACCATAATCCATAATCCATAATTTCGTGGAGATATCAAAAGATTCTTTTGACTTCTTGAAGGTAGCTTTCTTTTGGATTTGATTGAAACTGTGGACAAAGACACACACTACGCATAATGTCTTGTCTTGATCTTGTAAGATATAGTAGTGATCCAATCGTTCCTCTATACTTTGTTTCATCTGTAGCTTTGCCTTTTTCGTTTTTAACAAGTTTAGTTCAACTGTACATGGGAGTATCCATCGGTTTGACATTCTCAAAATTATATTTCTTGATGAGTTCTTTTGCGTATCTGTCTTAGCTAATGAAAATTCCTTTTTCTGTTTGTCTGATTTATAATCCGGGAAAGAATGATAATTCTTCCATCATGCTCATTTCAAATTCTCGCTACATTAAAGTTGAGAATTCTTGATAGAATGATAGATTAGTAGCACCAAATATTATGTCATCAACATATATTTGTACTATGAGTAAATCATTCTCCTTTCTCTCAATAAATAAGGTTTATTGACTTTTTCTCTTTCAAAATTATTCTCAAGAAGAAAATTACCTAACCTCTCATATTATAATCAAGGAGCTTTCTTTAAACCACACAAAACTTTAGTTAACTTCATCACGTAATTCGGATAGTTTTCATCTTCAAAACCTAGGAATTGGTTAACAAATACTTCTTCGTTAATGTAACCATTTAAGAATTAACTTTTAAAATCCATTGGGAACACTTTAAAGTTTCTATAGCATGCGAAAGTCAATAAAATTCTAATCGATTCCAATCTAACAATAGGTGCATAAATTTAATCAAAATAAATACCTTCTTGTTGATTATAATATAATTTACTATCAACTAAATATATATTATTTAATTATTAATTACTAATAAGTTAAAATTATCTTTAAGAGTTTTAGAATCTTAAAAAAATGCCTTACAATGCAAGCTAACGTATCTTACATCCATGTAGGCACAGATTAATGCCTTTCATTTTTTTATTGAAAACTATTGACTTGCTTGGCTAATTTTGCTTGAAAAGCTTCAGCATTATTTTCCACAAATTAAATAGTAAACCACAAGACAGCTGCACACATAAACGTCAACTGATAAGCAGAATTGAAATTTAATCACGAAAGTAAACTTCGTTAACTTGATGAGTCAATATCTATTAAAAAAAAATAGATAAGTCCTCGTAATCATTTTACTTTTAGGTGATGCAGTGTTTTCATTTTCGCTTACTTTATGAGAGTTCATATCTTCAAAAGATAGAGATGATTGATTTAAAAAGTATTTAATTTTTAAAATCTTTGAAAGAATAAATTTTAATTTTTAAAAAGTATAGTTACACATATCATATATAAACTAATTGAATAGTGTTTATACGATGATCTAATTTAAAATTTAAATTTAATTGTATTGTACTTAAATTAATAATTATTTTAAATTATTAATTTAAATCTAATTTAATTAGTATAAATTGAATTTAAAATTAAATTGAACCATCTTATCAGCAATATTTAAGTAGATAATGTATATTATTTATACTATAAATTTTTATTGTTTTTATTAAAAATTTAGAGAAAAGTTTCTAAAAAAATTAAATATTATAAATAATTTTTTTGAAAAATTTTAAAAGTTAAAGATTTTTTTAAAAGATTCGCAAGTCAAAATATTATAGAAAATGCGATTAGCTATTTTACTTTTATTATTTCAATGTTATTCCAATCAATTTCGTCTACACATTTATATATAACAGTGAGAATAGGAAAAAGTTATCTGGGTTGATATTGCAGTACGGTCCAGAATTTCACACCGACACTTGATTTCAGTTGAGAGCTAATCATTTACCTGTTGGCTGCCTAATCAGTGCGTCAAATGGAGAGACTATGAAAGTATTCAGATTTATATAAGAATAAATCCAATAAATGTATTTTTTTCATGATAAAAATAGATACCATCGTGCATGATTCCTCCTACTAGCCGTTTCAAAGGTGTACAAATTTTTCTAAAGCTCTCCAATTTAGGCACAGCTGGCAGAAGTTTCATGGGCAAGCTGGGTGGAAAAATCAAGGAACTGGATGTTTACGGAATCGCCAAGTGTCCCCACATATCTTATCAGCGAAGATCCGATTTCCTTTTCACTTTGCAAGTATAAGTCCCTCGGACGGTAGCTCAATGGTTCATGAGTTGAAATGCTACGCGAAGAGTATGAGATTCTGGTAATAAATTAACGCTCATACCAACTCTTAGACGATGGCTTCTGTCTAGGACCTAGGCGCATTTTATATATTCTTGTGATCTTGCCTTTTGCAGAAGGGGCTATGCCTAGGTTTGGATGGGTGGTGTTACAACTTTCATACGTCTAGTATCTTTCAAGTTTTTGGCAACCGACGCACACAGGGACTAGGGAGATGGTTTCCTTGTTTCTTCTTTGAATATTTGCATGAATAATAACGCCTGACTGTGTGCAAATGAAATCACATGATCTGTTCCCGATTGTATGACACTGATGTCACATCATTTGCCATTATCCACCCGCCCAAGTAATTTAACAGATCCGAAATTGGACAAATAAAGCCGCAAGTCTGGATTTTTTGTTTTTCCCTTTTCTTTCTCTTCTACCATAAGAGCAAAAAAGAGACAGAAAAGACATCAGTTCATTTACGCGTAACAGAATGCATTTCTCCAACGGAACCTGTGCTCAAAATGGTGTTCCCATCCTCTTAATTTTAACCATATATTTATGTGAGTCTTATATAATTATGTAGATATAAGAACTGCTTAACTGAACAGAAAATCTGTTCCTTCTTGAACTGCTCTGTGAACTCTTTTTTCTGGACTGAATCTGTCAACTTAAACGTCACTGGAAGTGTACTCGTAGACTTGTGGAGCTGAGCTGTTTGTGGGGTAAAAAGGCCAGATTTATACGTATATAAACTAGAAGACAAATATCAAAAGCAATATCAGGGAAAGCAAGCAGGGCCAGTAGAAGCTGTGTCCTCGTCTTCTCTTTCCCTTGAAAAGTCTTCATAGGAAGAGTATCTTTTTCTTCTATTGTGATGTTCTATCCATACTTTTTTTTCTTTTTCTGTTTCATACTATGCACTACAAGAATGAAGAATCTTTCTCTGAGAAAGTAACATGACTAGACTGTATTATTTGATTTTTCTACTCGCAATAAATCAACTTTATAATATAATATAGGCGGCAACGTGTACTAAAGCACTTATGCATCATTAGCTACTTTAACTATGTTTAGATTGGTTCTTTTGGTATTACAATAACAAAAAAAATTCTCTGATGCAAACATAATTTCTTCATTAGATTTATGTCTTATGATCTCCAAAAGAAAACGATCCCCAAGCCTTCGCCTTCACCTTATTTCAAAGAACAATGGAAAAATAAATTCAAACCCCCGGAACCCATATCCTGCCATTATATTAACATGCACACTCAAAACACATTAATTAAGAACATTATGTTGAATTCTTAACTATTCACGACCGCACAATTCTTCCTGATCTCACCCACGGATCCTGTTTTAACGTTGATTCGACCCATTTTCTCCATGGAGGCGGCAAATTCAGCAAAGAAATTCTGCAGTGAACCCTGGAGCAGTTGGTTGATGTAGGACAAGGTAGCGGAGTTTGTGGTCAATGCTGCATCTGATTGGAATAGACCTCGTCTTTTCAGCAACAGTGTATAGTAGCTAAGATCGAAAGTCCTGAAACTTCCGGGGTCCATTTCTACTATGGTGACATTATCATTGAGACTTCTGCACTTCCTTGCCTTAAGATTAGCTGCATATTCGCTGTCAAGAGCAGGGTCCTGATCACCTCTACCAGTAAAATTGTACAGGCGAGTCGTAAATGATGAACAGTGAGACACTCCAATGGTGTGACCACCTGCAGTTTCATTTGTGAGTTCTCCGCTATGTCTGAAATCTAATTAGGTTTAAACCAATAAGATTACTAACCGGATAACAGGACCAAGTCTTTCAAGTCCAGACCCTGATTGGAAAAAAGTGTCTGAAGATTGGAGAAATTGCTAGTGGGTGGTGGGATGTTGTTCAAAGCCTCGGTGGCATTTGATATTCTTCCATCTCGTCTACCGGTCGGAACTCGCCAGAATGGACCACCCTGTTGAAATGGTAAACAATACTCAGTATTGTTGTTATGTATGTATGTATGTAAGTGTCGGTTCTTGAGAGCTTACTGTGGCTACAACGGAGTCTCTTGCAGTCAAAGCAATAATGTCTGCGCAAGAGACGACACCAGGGCATTCCGCTTCCAGTAAGCTCTTGATTCTGTCAATAAAGTTAAAGCCTCTGAGTGTCAGATTTGGAGTTGCAGTTTTCTCGGCCTGGGTGCTTGATGTTGAGTTGAGAAGAACAGAGCCATCACAACCCTGAGCAGAAGCAAAACGTAAAATTTTTTTACTAGTAATTAAGCCAACCCAGGAGAACAAAGCAAGAAAAAGAAACATATATACCCTCACAAAACAATCATGGAAGTGCATTCTTAGTATAGGTGCTGCAAGTGATGGAGCATTATGTATATGCTGGTTAACAAAGTCTTGCACAATCTTCTCCGCTTTTGGGCAGCTCTTTGCATAAAAACCTAGCTGTAATTGTGCTTCAGATGACCCAACAAATGCTAAAAGAACAATCATTGGTACCCCAAAACAGCCAAGCCTTCCCATTCTCACTTATTGTTTCAGTGTCTAGCACTTCTGATTCCCATACACAAAAGTCCAGATATATAGACAGAAATTTGGGCACATGAGAACGACCACTAACATTAAAATAGCCAACCTAGCTAACCAACATGTGATAACGTCTAGTGCTTTTAACATTTTATAACTTGAGAGTAGGTAAATTAAAATATTATTACTTATGATTGTCCCTGGAAACAATTAATTTAAGATTCTTGTCTTGTGGATTACTTTACTCATCCATCTTTTGGTAGTCATTTTGGCCTCCTTCAAAGGATTAGTATAGGATTAGGTTTGAATTAAATAAAAAATAAAAAATAAATTATGATAATAAAAACTTCCAGACGTTTTTTATTAAATTATTATATTTTAAGATCAGGTTGGAGCAACGAAGAAAATATATAATAAATAGAATAGATAATTTAACTATTACATAAATTTAGAACAACAGATCAACTTTTAGAATGAGTCGGTTCAAAAATCCGGTGGTTTCGTTAGGAAGAAGACAGCATGTTAAAAAACTAAATGAAATTGTCCCTATTTCCATTCCCAGCGAAATACGAAGAAAGAAAAGAAAGAAAGCATGAGGCGTTAAATCAGCTAAGATGCAAACAAAGTGGATTGGTTGGGATACCACCGATGTTACGATAGGCAATAAGTTATTCTAAGTAGGAAACAAAGTTGGGGAAGAATGACACGGCTCAACTGCTCTCCCATGGCATTTTAAGTTATCTGCTGAATAGTTCAATAATTGGGGGTACCTGCTGCCATTAACAGCAACAAACAACTATACGTAGAAGAGAACAAAATGTGGTATGTGGCAACCACCAAATCGTTAACTTCTTATTTGCTGTCCTGTTCTTCACTCTTTAAGTATAAGCTGACCATCTTACTCTCAATCATAACGCGAATTGAACTAGTCTTTTGCTTTTGATAAAAGGTACATGGAACCCCTAGAACTGGTATTTGTTGTAAGATAATATGTCTGCTGTTGCTGTTATATATATATATATCAAATTATATTGTCATGCGAGCATGAATAGCATGGACAAACTATGAAAAGCACAAGCAGCCGAAAGTTATGCATCGTACACAGCAAAAGTAAATGATGAAATGTTTGGTTCTCTTCAGCCTTTGAACTGCCACTCCCTCCGGCACATGGGACAATGAGCTTGAGAAGTTTGAGAATTCACCCACTTCAATATGCAATGGAGATGGAAGGCATGGTTGCATACACCCCAAACTGCAGTTTATGAGAATATGTTGCGTTAAGGCCATCAGTTCAATATATAATCATGCCCACCTACGAATACCCAATCCTTTTATCTGAATTACACAGGAAAAAATAACAAAATAATTCATAAAATTGAGAATGAAGATCACCGTCTAGTTATAACTACAAATAACGCGCAATTGTCACTACAGATAAGTTTAATCAATAGGATAAATAACTATGCAAGTATTGTTGAAAGATGCCACAAAAGTAGATACTTGTTAAGGGAATAAATTGAGCTAAGTAAATTAAGCAGTAACCATACTTGGTACACATGTAGACAATGTTATCACATAACAGTTTTGTATAATAAAAAGTTTCCTTTAGGTAAATGCTCGGATAAGATGATTCATATATAGAACATCTAAAAATCGATTAGCTTCTCAATCAAAACAACTGAAAACATGGAAGGAAAAGAAGAAAAGGACCAATTTTGGGAATTATGCTTCTAGTTTTTCTACATTAAGCTTTCAACAATTGCTGTCAAACAGTATATACACAAATCTCAAAAAGCTAAAAAGAAGAAGAGATACAGGGGCGAGAAAATAGTGTAACTTACTAAGTGGACAGTCATCACCAGGAAACTTGCAATCAGGACAGCAGCCGTCGAAGGCCATCCTACAAATTCCACAAGTTTCATCCTGTGCATCCCATGTCCATGTAGCTACAGCTTGCCACCTACAATTGAGACAAAGGGACAAGAACTAAAAGTCAAGAATAAGTAACATTTGCAACACACACCAATACAAAAATGCAAAGAAAAAAGGAAGAAAAAAGAGAGAAATTGAAGAGCATACATACTCTTTTTGTAGAGTCCAAGCAGATATTGAAACAACAAGAAGGCTAAGTCAAGAGAAACTTAAGATGCCCATAAAAATGATTGAAAAGTTCATATACGAGGTGTACAAGGATACGGAGCAGCTTCACTTTCATAATGCCTTCCTCTCCTGCATAAGAATCAACTACAGATCTTTAATTGCAGTTCCCCACCCTGTGAAGTTTCTAATCTAACTCAAACCAATAGTTCAACAAATAGTCTCTTTATGTTTCTGATGTTGAAATGTCAACTATGCAATAAGATAACAACTCCAGAGTCAGGGGGCAGAGCCAGACTGAATTTTCAGTTGGGGCAAAGTTCTTCCCTTATTAACACAGTACTAATAGGACTAGGGCAGAGTTAAGACAGTGCATTTAGTGGGGGTTAGAAAAGACTAAAAAGAAATGTAGCAATTAATTCTTTTGAAAATAATTTTAAGCAATAAAGAACTCAAATGATAGCATAAGTATATGATCTTCTTCCACCATTTGGTCTAAGCTTTCTCTTCCTCTTCCCCTGGGTCTAAGTCTTGTGAGATACCAAAACTCTGAAGAATGGGACATAAAGAAAAGTTCTTTTTTCACTGATTTCTTTTGTTATCCATAACAAAATTAAAAAATATACCTATAGAATTCTTATAGGCGTGGAACCATTTGAAACAACTTACCAGTTGTAAGAGGTAAAGTTACCTCTGATAAACAATTATCCAGCAAATCTGAAAGGGGGTAGAGAGATGGGCAACTACCCAAATGGGGCTCATGTAGCTCCACCGAGTGGGGAGGCACTCTTTACACTTGAAAGTAAAACTCCTTTTATCCCTTACTTCAGTATGCTCAGTGAGGTTTTCTAGCTGATTAACCAACTTCATTCCTTGCGAGATTTTTTGCTCCAGGCCTCTAGCTACTATGTTGATTCTACAGTGAATTATCATGTTATGCAAAATTTGTGCTTGTGCCTTTGACTCCTTTTGGAATATTCTAGTGTTTCTTTCTTTCCACAAAAAGCATAGTATTGTTGCAAGGTTCATCTTCATCACCTTTTAATCTGCCTTCTTCCTAGTTCAAAATCTGGTGAATTTTTGCCAAGTTCTCTTCCAGTCTGTAGGAATCCATTAAATGCTCAATAGCGCTCTGATTTTTAACCAAATGAATTTAGAAAATATGCATTTAACCATGAAATGATCCATAGTCTCTTCTTGTTCCTTGCACAATTCACAGGTTCTGTAGGGGATCTCAAACTTGATTTTGTCCTTGCTGCCTAGTCTTTCTAATATGCCCAGCCATAGTATAAAAGCATGGCTTGGAGTGGTGTCTTCGTCCCAACCCAGATTATACCATTGCATTATGGTTTAATTCATTCTTAGCCTAGAGACAACTTGGAACTTATCTAAATAGCCCGGAATTAGGTTAATTGAAGCTTTTTCTGCTTTGCTGCAAAATAGTAATACATCATCGGCATAAGCAAGGTGATAGGTTCTTGTACCTTTACATTTGTGATGGTACTTGAAAACTAGGTTTCTTGCGATATCCATTGAAATTATGACAAATAGCACCTGCATTCATTCTTAAGAAAACCTCTATTCTTTGATCATTCTCCTGTGGTTATTCAAGATATGTTTGAGAGAAATAGGAGGCCCTGTCCATTAGATTTAACAATTACCTAGTTGAGGATGAAGGTTTTTTGAGGCAGTTGTTAAATTTATATATTAAATTTTAGCTAATTTATCAATAAATATTATATATATACTAAAACAAAATAATATATATTTATTTATTTAAAAATTATCTTTAAGTCTTATCTAATATGTAATTATTAGACATTAACAATTAAATAGATAAATATTTGAAAAATAAAAAGTAAACATAGGAAACGAAAACTAAAAATTATAACAGAAAAATAGAAGAAAATCAAACAGACCCTAATTAGTAACTAGTATACATAAGCCACAATTTCAAATCTTCTTTTCATATAGAGGTGGATATATGAGATGATAATTATTATTGTACAACTTAAAATAAGTCGTTTCTTAAAAGATTTATACAATCACATCATCACGGTACTATCAGTTTTTTCTTATGCAATGTAAGACGTTCTTTTAAACGAAAGGAAAGCATGGAGCACGGACATTAATACGAGGTTATGGTATAAGTGGTTAAAACATTTTATTTTTTGAATCAATGATATGTTTCTTCATCCATCACTGTTACCTTTCTAATCTCTACTATTCCAAAATCTTCAGAAAATGATACTCACGGATCAGCACACCAACTCTGTATATGAAGCCTACCTGACATCTTTCATTTGATAGATCATAAACAAATAATTTCAGCCAAAGAAAATGCTTTACGAATGCAAACCTATTTTATTTATAAAACAAATCATCTGGGTGATGATTAACTGACAACTTGACCAAGCCTAGTGACGCTCTTAGCTGAAAAAGGTGATAATGCGGAAAAATGGAAACCAAAATCGCTACAAATTCCATTTGATAATGTCAAACCCATTTTATAAATGCTCCAATGTTAACTGTCAAGCAAGCGTTTACTTCATATAATAAAACCATAAGAAATGACACAAGGACAAGAGGTAAGAAAGATAAGAGAGTGCGACTATGAAAGAGCAAATCAGAGTGAGAAACCTAGAAACCCAGATCCTAGAATCTCCAAAACCATAAATAACACACAAAATGATTAAACCCACATCACCATTTTCCTGCAACCAAACAAAACAAGTACGTACAGTATCTAGGAAGAAAGGGAAAGAGAGAGAAAAAGACCTTGTTTGTGGAGAGATGAGGAGACAAAGAGGACCACAAGAAGAGGCCAGTAGAACAGTTGGAGATACGACGTGACGACCTCGTTAATGGAGGCTGGCAGCAGAACAGCAAGAGAAGGGAAAAACAAAGGGGAAAAAGGTTCTCGTGGTTTTATAAACCACAAGATAGCTGCGCCTGCACAGCTGAATCTCAACAGAAGCAAAATTGAAATTTAATTACGAAAGTAAACTGCATTTAACTTGATAAGTCAATTTCTATTTTTTTAAAAAAAGGAAGATAGGTAAGTCTTTGTAATCATTTACTTTTAGGTGATGAAGTGTTTTCATTTCACTTACTTTCGGAGAGGTCATATCCTCAACAGATGGAGATGATTAATTTTAAAAATATTTATTTAAAATTTTTTTGAAATAATATATTTTAATTTTTAAAATTTTTCTATGTACGACTCCTAATATTATATATAAACCAATTGAACAGTATTTATATGGCGATCTAATTTAACTTTTAAATTTAGTCTAAATTAATTATATTATATTCAAACTAATAATTTATTATAACTATTTTAAATTATTAATTTAAATCTATTTTAATTAGTATAGATTGAATTTAAAAATTAAATTGAATCATTGAATTCTTGACATTTAAATAGATATTGTGTATTATTTATGTTATGTATTTTTATTATTTTAAATAAAATTTAGAGAAAATGTTTTTTAAAAATTAAAAATAAAAATTTTGAAAAATTTTAAAAGTTAAGCATTCTTTAAAAAATTTGCAAGCGGGAATATTTTATGAATAATAATGTGCATTGTGGCATTGATGTGACATCATTTTCCATCCACTTACCCAAGTTTAATGGATATGAAATTGGACAAATAAAGTTACAATTATAAGAAATTTTGTACCTTTTCCTTTCCATTTCTTTTTTTTCTACCATATGAGCACGCGCACACATAAATTTGCCATATCATTTTTTGTTATGACATTGGTGAATTTATATAATCTTTTCAATTTCAACTGTCTCAAACAATTTTGTTCAACTTCCACCACATTTCTTATCATGACCACATTCTACCTAACTACCTACCACTCGTTTTTCTCCAACTTTTTGCCTTCATTAGTTTCTCTTATAACTTCCCCTTCTTTTAATCATGTCCGCTAACTTCCCATTGCATGTCTACTACGTATCTCTCATGTTCTGAACTCATTTACCACTTTCCACGTCCACTAATTCTCTGTCCAAATAAGTTCCAGACTTTTAGCATTTGGGCCTTTTTACTTTTAAACCAAATGAGCTAAACTCTTCTTAGGCTATCAACAATCGCCCTTCCCCCAACATATATTGGGCTCAACAGACCAACTATATGGTGCTAAAGACCTTTTAAGCTTCTATGTCAAATTCTTAAATATAGACCAATGGTTTTGGGAAGTCCAAGAATCAAAAAGAATACTTTTAAGAAGAAGATGTCTAAAATGTCATTAAGATGATTTTCGTATAGTCTTTAATAAGATAGAATCCTTAATTGAGAGATAATGTTGGGCATAAACACTATATAGAAACCTTAATTGAGAGGCAATGTTGGGTGTAATGACCATATCAAGATTGTCCCATGTTTAAAATTCCTAACTCCTTATTTGTTATGAAAGTTAAAAGATTTATGTCATTTAAATTTCAAATTTTTGCTGCTTCCCTAAGGTTTGCACATTTTGTTATCTATTCTTCTCACTATACTCCATTTTCTAACCTAAACATTAATAGTCTTCATCTTTTTAATCAATGCTAGTGTTTTCTCCTTTCTTTCTCGCGAACTCTCTTAAAACTTGAAAAACTTTTCTTGGATTATGGCTTGTACACATCAAGCATCTTCTTCTTTATCCTCTATCTCAACTGAATTGAATTCTACAAACGTATGTCTCGAACTTCTCTTTGAACTTCATTAAAAAAATTTCATTTGTTTTGCTAACTTTATTCTTTATGCATGCTATAAAACTTAAAGTGATTTTTTTCTAGTTGAAACTCTACCATATTCATCATAATAAGGTAGGACACTTCCTAAACCATAAATTCCCTTTTTGAATTTTCCTTCCAATCTTTTTACCATGGTAGGAGGAATTCCATATTTTGAACACAAGTAATGATTACCTTTGACCATTAGAATCCCTTTGTCCACTGAATCTCCTTGTACTTTTATCCCCAATCTAAGAGAGGTGAGTAAATCGAACTTTCCTCTAGATTTCTTCTATTTTAAGCCCCAAAATCTCTAAAGCCATAGACAAAAAAATATAAACCATTAGATTAAATGGATAGACAAGTTATACCTTTCTTACCATTCAATTTGGAAGAGGCCAGGACTTTTCCAATTAATTGCTCTTTCTAGGAGCTAGAATATCAACATAATCTTATATCTATTGTTTAGAAATTTTGGTGTCCCTTCTATAATTCCTTTATCTTTTCTGCCAAGAATGCTTATATTTTACTTAAGTATGTTTTCTTTATGGCCGGTTTACCTGTTATCGGGAAGGACGTGTCTTTAGTTGAAGAAACTTCTGGTTTGGACCTCAACATCTTTAAATGTTCTTCTTATTTGGGGTTGATTAACAATTACGTATATTAATTTTATTGGGTTCTTTTAAATCATTTGATTTTTTTCTTGTAAACAACAAACCAAGTCTGGAATTCCTCCCCTTCTGTAGAGCGATGTCTTTTGGTAAATTTTTTTACTTAGGTTTTATTTTCTTAGGATTTCTTTCTAGAAACTTAGGGAGAGGTCTTTATAACCTCCTTTTATAGAGGCTTAATTGGTTCATATAGTTTTTCCAACTTTGGACTCCCAACAATTTTCCACAGCGCAAGGATAAAGAAGGCCTTCCTTCTACAAATCCTAGATTTCCAAACTTTCTTTGCCTTCATCTTTTTGCTAGCCTATGTAGAAATCTTTAAAGAATGTCTTTAATTTTCTGTTGTCCTTAAAGTCTAAGTCAGACCAACTTAAACCTTTCAAGAATTTCTTTTAAAGGCCTGATTAACTGAAAATATTCAAGATTTTGAATCTTATTTGTCTATTTACCAAAAACTATTCCTTGCTTACAAAACTGGGGGTTTTCGTAATAGGTGATGACAAAGTTTTAAAATCTGGTATTTCTATTGCAGCCTTAGGTTTTGAATTATATCTACCTTAGTTCTAGGGTCGAAAACTTGGGTTTTATTCAGGAATTTCCCGTATTGTCTATTTTTTGGACTATCTAGTGGGATTCCCCTTTAAAGTTAAAGTTATTAATGATAAATTCCTTAGGATAACTTTAAGCATTATCGCATTTTGAAATGTAAAATCTATGCAACAAGTGTTGTTGATATAGAAGCTTACCACCTTTGGTGGCAAAAGAACCACCAAAGTTTGGTTCCTCATTTGAATTTCGCCATCCTTAAAGGTGCTTCTTCTAGCTAAAGATTATTTAATTGTTTAACTTCTACCACTAACTGTAATATCCCATTTTTCCGTACTAAAGGGTTAGAACCCTAGATTTCTGTGAATGAGAAATAGCAATGAGAAATTTAGAAATGCATTTCATGCTCATACATAGCATTAGCACATACACACACGTAAATTTGATTTTTTATACACATTACAATAACTGTACGTGCACTCAATTGACATTTTCTGGGTATAAATGATTTTAAAGTGATTATAATATGAATAGTGAGTTTTACGTCTTAATTTTTTATTTGGTAAATTATATTATTGATTTAGAATTTTTGTTGAAAATTTGGGAAATTTTAGAAATTACCGGTATTTTTGGACTAAAAAAATGCTAAGTGGCAAGACAAATTGATAAATGGTAGTAGAAATAAATAACACATGACAATAGAAATAATTGACTAATGGCTTTAGGATTTATTGACATCTGTCATAAAAAATTTGGTGACAATTGGACTAGAAATTAGGAGACAAATAGACTAGTTATTAAAAAGGGCCGAATGGAACTATGCAGAGGTGACAAGTGTTACTACTACTCACCACTCATCCCTCACGATTCTCTTATATGAAATACTAAAATTTTATTGGCTTTCATTCTTATTTTTGATACATGCTTCTTTTCTTCATCTTCTTCATTTCTTCTTCTCCATTCACGATTCTTACTCTCCACGCCCACCACCTTGATTTTGTTGACATTTAACCTACCTATTTCAAGATACTTACTATTTCATCTTGTACTAAAAACCTAATCTAAACCACCCTAGAAAGTTGATGATCGTATATGCATGAAGGAGATAGGGTGTGATGGTGATTGAAGAAGTTTTGAGCTAATCAAGTAAGTAGCATATTATTCTTCATGGCTTGCTTGATAGACATGTTTTGATGATAGTTTAAAAGGTGAAATGATTATGAAAATAGTGTTGAAAATATGTGTAATGTGGATAGAGAAAGGGTATATTCATGGGTTATTTAAACAAAAGCATTTATGATGATCATTAGGGATAGATTGAAGGTGTAAAATAGAGTTGATTTTATGCTAAATCGTGGATGAATAAATGGACATATTCATGTCTTGTTTTTGTGTTATGATGAGTAATAGTTCATAAATTGTTATATAGATGTTTTTAAGGTAGGATGATCATTATATATAATGGTGTTGAAAGTTGATAAATGAAGAGAGATGTTTATGACCTAATTTTTGGGTATAGGATGAGTGTAGAATTTTTTTATTAAGGAATGATATGAATATGTTTTGTTTTGGGTATATGAGAAATGTGATTATAAGTTGTTATGTGGATAAAATAGAATGGGAGTTAAGGCTTAATAAAGGTGAAAGAAAAGACTAGTAAAATGTTCTTGAAATGAGAAGAATTAAGATGATAAAGAATAATGATGATATTTTCTGTTTTTGTATGATTGATGAACCTTAAGTTATGAGTTGTCTTATAAATGGTATTGAGATGAAATTGAGGTAAAAATGATGAGGTTATGAGGTCTAAATGATGAACTATTGAGATGATTTGTTTGATGTATTATAAAAGAGTAAGGAATGCATGTATGATTGGATTAAGTAAATGAGAAAGAGCCAATCAAGTAGAGTTTTGTGAGTTTTAATACAATCAATATGGTAGTTATATTTGTATGAAATGAAGTTGTATAAATGCATATGAATTCTAGAAAACTTGAAGGGTAGATGATGTTTTTAAGTAAGTGAATTTCGTTGAGAATTGGGGAAAAAGGGACAGGGCACGATTGTGGCATAGTCTCTGTGATCGTGGCCTAGATATTTGAGGTTCTGTCATGATCATGACCTTCACCCCATGACCGTGGCCAGTTGCACTAGATTCTATCACGATTGTGGGAAGGTACCCCACGTAGTGGGATAGAATATAGAGTGAATTGTTATCTTTTAAGTGATGTTTGAAACAATTAGTGCTACGATACTTTCATATAATGTATTTAGGCTTGAATGAGGCCTTGAATGAACCTAGTTAATGATGGATTAAGTGATTAAAGTGAGTAAGGTATATTAGGTATAAATGAATAATTGAATGATGATGTTAAATGATCATGAGAAGTGTGAGAAGTACATACTCGGAATAGTCAAATTGAGCATACATTATACATGACACATATACATATATGTATGAATGAATGTTTATGTGAATGTACAAATTAACAATGTGTGTAAATGTGTATTTCATGATATAGAAGCGCAAATAGAACGACCGCATCTAGACATTGCTGGGACGTCAAGGCAATAGCTATCTGGAGTATATTGTGAGTAACCTAGATGTTCTCACTAGATTTGATTGTAATTGCTTAAATTCAAATTATTGAACTGAGAACCATGTGTATGTGATAATTCTGGACATTGATGGTCCAAGGAGTTCGATAATTGGGAATCTATTGGAAGTGCTTCATTAAATGTGAATGAGAAAGAAATAAGTGTGTTCAACATGATTGTTGAATGTCGGAATTAGATCCGATGAAAATGTGAAAGTAATTTTACATGAGAAATGAAAGTAAATGATTTTACACAGTAAGTCAGTTTCCACCCCTATGGTTGCCACATCTTGGCCTCTGTTTGATAGCGAACCATTCTCCAACCCTACCCCTTTCTGGTGTCTGATTGGAAAGTTGTTATACCTCACCACCACCTGGCTGGACATTTGTTTTGAAGTCTAACAACTCTCACAGCATATGTCTCTTCCAAAGACCACGCAGATGCAAGCTCTCTACCGCATCCTTCGATACATTAAGGGCTCTCCCGGACAAGGGATTTTATTTCCTAGTACCCCAGATCTTCAACTACGCGCCTTCTCTGACTCTGATTGGGCGACTTGTCTGACAACTCATAAATCCATCACCAGCTACTGTATCTTTCTGAGTTGCTCCCTAGTCTCCTAGAAATCCAAGAAGCAACCTACCGTTTCCAAGAGCTCCTTTGAGGCGGAGTACAGAGCTTTGGGCACCACCACTTGTGAGCTACAACGGCTTTGTTACCTCCTCCGTGATCTTACCGTCACTCACCCACACCTGGCCTACCTTTACTGCGACAACCAATAAACGATCCACATAGCTGAAACGCAGTTTTTCACGAATGGACGAAGCACATGAAAATTAATTGCCACGTCATTCGTGAAAAACTCAAGTGTGGCCTCCTCCACCTTCTTCCAGTTACCTCCACCTACCAACTCGTCGATATCTTCACAAAACCCCTCCTCTTTGCTCCTCAAACTAGGCGTGGTACATGACGTGTACCGTCTTGTTTACTAGGGGTAACATACTCCAAACACAACGACGAAGCCTAATTTCTTCTCTTTCAGACCTTTCGAGCTATCGAGTCTTTTCCTTGTTTCATTTTCTTTAGGTTTTATTTCTTAATTCTTTTTCATTTTTATTTAGAGAATCTTCGTTAGCTGTACAACTAAATTCTGTTACAACAATTTGTTAGCATTCTTTGTACATTAAGGCTATATAATAGCCTTTTGCTCACATAAACAAAAAGCATTTTTTTCTTTCTCATTCCTTTTTTGTCATTTCTGTCTCGTAATTTTTTAATTATAGATAGTTTTATGAAATTATGTAAAATTGTTTATTGCTTCATGTAATCCTGCAAAAATTTGGTATACTTTTATGTACTCCAATTATCTTTGTTCAATCAAATTCATTTTTATTTAAAAAAAATTATGTACTGTCTTTTAAAAATTAATTATGTATTAAATTTTCCAAAAATAATAAAAGAAGGGAAACTTAGGTTAGATATATACATGTACACTTTTGAAACCCAATTTCTCTTCCACTTTCCAATTTCTTCAAACTTAGTTTATCTCAATCCACATTCGTATGTGATATTGTCCAAATACTGGTCGCAATCCCTAATCGCAGCCATTTCCTTTATGATTTTGTCCCAAACTTTTAAATTCCATTTCCTCTCAATGTCCACTTTGGATGGGGAAATAATAATATCTATTCAATTCAGTCTTCTCTGCTCTATTTTAATTTCTTCTTCTAGACATGTCTTTCTTCTTTATTTATTCATGTTGGTAGTTTAACAAATAGATAACGGCCACAACAGTTATTTGTTCCCTTTATAAGGGAAGGTTGACGAATGAAACAAATTGAATTTTTTTCTGTTCATTTAACGCAACACCACAAAACACAGAAATCAAGTTTTCTGAATATAACTTCCTCACGTTAAGCAAAGCATCAAGGCTTAGAGTTCGGGGCGTGAATTATCGGTGACTCCAGTAGCCAACCGTGAGACGTGGATTAGTAAACAACAAATTGATCTAACGCTTCCGCATAAGGTTAGTCCTTTATATA
>JAOQMS010000009.1:1571571-1585514 GCA_027563885.1 Erythroxylum longipes | reverse complement strand
ACACATTCTTCTTCATCACTTGCTTTTGGATTTTCTTCTCTGCAAATTATATTTTTAACCGCAGCATCTCCATTAAAGTGTGAGTTTTTTTGTTTTAAAATATTTGGAAGGGACATTATTGTCTTTCCATAATTTCTATTTGATTTTAAAATACAATTAATGGAAACAATCCCTCCAAATATTATCTCTTACCAAACGTAATTTTAAAGTCCTAATTTCACTCTCACTATCAATCCCAATCCCAATCTCAATTCCTTCAATTCCAGTGCTACTTACTAAACATGGCCATAAGGTCTCTTTAGTAAGAAGGCTGATGTTGTCTTGATTTTGTGTTATTGCAAGAAAGTGATGTAGCTTTCTCATGTATTTACCTTTGTTTCCTTTTCGTAAGTAAGAGATTACTGCTCAAGTAGTCTCCAGTAATGTACATAACTTTTCAAATTTGTATAAAATGTTCTAATTTACCAAAAAAAAATCCTGTGCTTAATACAAGGATAAACAAAGTTTCTTCGCTTCGTCATCCGGATAAAGTTAAAGACTTTGTTTATTTTATAACCTAAACATGTAAAATTCAAATATTTAGCATTCTCTTTTCTAGTAAAATAGTTGTTACAAATGCTGTTCAATTGTAATTTTCACTTGGATCATATTGACTACAATTTGAGCTGTCTAAAACAATGAAAAATAAAAAATGACAAATGGTATGTGTATATATCCCTTCAACCTCCCCACCGTCAGCCATAGAAATCGGAAACTTTTGCATGTGTCGATGGGCGCGTGGCAATAGCATATAAATCTGAAACCAAATAAAATATGTTTTTCATTAATTTTGTTGCAATACTAACTCAACTTAAATTAATTCATTGTTCATTTATTTAAAATTAAAAAACCATCTATTTTATCAATTATCAGCTCACAAACACATACAATCACCGTAATCTTGCAGAGGGGCTGGTAGATGGCATAATCAAAAGGCCAAAGAGCAACTTATGTGAATGAAGGTAGATGACATCACTGCAAATTCAATAGGACAAGAATATGGATGGATTATAAATCTGTTTAGTTAATTTGCAATGAGAAGATAAGTGCCTGCCTGCAAATGCAGCCTCCCCAAGGGACAAACTTTCATCCTCTTTCTTTTCTTAAGGTAACAAGTTCCGAAGATAAGATGAAATGGGAGAATTCTGTGGAAATCTCATCTTCTTTTTCCCCTTATCCATAATGGCGTTAATTAATTGCTATCTAGACAAGAAATGTGAGCCGCTTTTGTTATAAATTAGAGCTTGGAGAACCATTTTGCATGAACTTTTCTGAGTAGTTGTTAAGACACATTTAAGTTCATTCTACAAAACTTGAAATCAACTTTGTTCTTGCCATGGCTGGATCTTTCTCGGTGTCATCAATGGTAAGCCAAAGTAGTTCAAGTCGGTTTTGTTCTTTGGTCCTAATATACCTACCTATGTCCTGGTAGCGGTCACTCATCCAAGAATTTTCAGAGCTCTATCTATGCATTACCCTACACTTGCATTCTCATTCTACTGATAGATACGGAAAATGTCCTTCAGACTGGCGCAAATCCACCTTAGCATTGCATATATTCATCAGGATGATGCAGTTTTATTCTTTCTTTAGCCTCTCCTTTCCAACTATTGGCCCTCTGGAAAACTGTAGTATTGAAGCATGTTTGCCTATTTTATTCAACCATCATGTGATAAGGATGCATGTAATCTTAACCTCGTGAATTGGAAAGTCTCTTAATGTCTGGCATTTTTTCTTGCAAGAAAATTTCAGGATCGGTCGATGATAATAGGGAAGTGTCGCCATTGTAGTAATTATTATCCCTTACTATTTGTTTCACTTGTCTTGGACGATGTAGATTTGGAGTTTCAATTTTGTAAGGAAAAAAACATGTCATTTCTTGTTTCAAAGAATGAAGGAAAAGAAAAATTAAAGAATGATATCAAATTCTTGAATAAGAAGTTAAACTGTGATAAAGTTCCTGTTATATATCCAGCAATACTCCAGTTCTTTGCTTCTTATAGTCGTGCGAATCGATGATTAAGAGTTCATATGCTTCGTATTACCATCTTCTTTTTAAAAAAAAATTATATTTCATTTTAGCCTCTAATCTAAGTGCGCTTATGATGTTATTTTAAGCAGATAATGGACGAAGAAGGAAGATTCGAAGCTGAAGTTGCAGAGGTTCAAGCATGGTGGAACACGGAGAGGTTCAAGCTAACCCGACGACCATACTCAGCAAGAGACGTTGTTGCTTTGCGAGGCAACCTCAAACAAAGCTATGGCTCCAACGAGATGGCAAGGAAACTGTGGAGAACTCTGAAAACCCATCAAGCCAATGGCACTGCCTCAAGGACTTTTGGTGCACTTGACCCTGTCCAAGTAGCTATGATGGCTAAGCATTTGGACACTATTTATGTTTCTGGTTGGCAGTGCTCATCTACTCACACCTCAACCAATGAACCTGGTCCTGACCTTGCTGATTATCCTTACGACACAGTCCCTAACAAAGTGGAGCACCTCTTCTTTGCGCAACAGTACCACGATAGAAAGCAAAGAGAGGCAAGAATGGGCATGAGCCGTGAGGAAAGGGCTAGGACCCCTTATATTGATTATTTGAAGCCAATTATCGCTGATGGCGATACAGGGTTTGGTGGCACCACAGCAACGGTTAAGCTATGCAAGCTCTTTGTGGAGCGTGGCGCGGCTGGTGTCCACATCGAGGATCAGTCCTCTGTGACAAAAAAATGTGGTCATATGGCCGGTAAGGTGCTTGTTGCTGTTAGTGAACACATTAACAGGCTCGTCGCTGCACGGCTGCAGTTTGATGTGATGGGAGTGGAGACCGTGTTGGTGGCTAGAACCGATGCGGTTGCAGCTAATTTGATCCAAACCAATGTAGACACCAGGGATCATCAGTTCATTTTGGGTGTCACTAATCCAAATCTTAAAGGCAAAAGTTTGGCTACTCTGATGGCAGAGGCAATGGCCGCTGGCAAAACTGGAGCTGAACTTCAAGCCCTTGAGGACAATTGGATTGCGATGGCGCAACTTAAAACATTTTCTGAATGTGTCATGGACGCAATCAGGAATATGAACATTCGTGAGGATGAGAAGAGGAAGAGACTGAATGAGTGGATGAACCATTCGGGTTATGACAAGTGTTTGTCCTACGAGCAAGGCCGGGAGATTGCTGGCAGGATGGGGCTAAAGGATTTGTTCTGGGACTGGGACTTGCCCAGAACAAGAGAAGGATTCTACAGGTTTAAAGGGTCTGTAACTGCTGCTGTTGTTCGCGGCAGGGCATTTGCACCCCATGCGGATCTCATCTGGATGGAAACTGCTAGCCCTGACTGGGTTGAATGCACAACATTTGCTGAAGGAGTGAAGGCAATGCATCCTGCGATCATGTTAGCTTATAACCTTTCACCATCTTTTAATTGGGATGCTTCTGGAATGACTGACGATCAAATGAGGGACTTCATTCCTCGGATTGCTCGATTAGGCTATTGTTGGCAGTTCATAACACTGGCAGGCTTCCATGCTGATGCACTAGTGATTGATACTTTTGCAAGGGAATTTGCAAGAAGGGGAATGCTGGCATATGTGGAGAGGATACAGAGGGAAGAGAGGAACAATGGAGTTGACACTCTACAGCATCAGAAATGGTCAGGTGCAAACTTCTATGATCGTTATCTCAAGACTGTTCAGGGAGGCATAGCTTCCACTGCTGCCATGGGCAAAGGTATCAGGAAAAAAAAATTTTCAGGTACAATAAAAGTGTTAAAGAAGAGGAATTCTAACAGTGTGTTTGTTGCAACTTTTGGTTTCAGGAGTGACTGAGGAGCAATTCAAAGAAACATGGACTAGGCCAGGAGCCGTGGGAGTTGGTGCTGCAGGCAATGAGGTGGTTGCTAAAGCAAGGATGTAGAAGAGCAAATCCTGGGTATGAAAGAAGGGTGGGTTATCAGAGCATTAACCAGTCCCTATATCTGGGGATTTGGGTGACAATAATTCTTTATTACAAATGAAAAGTTAAATAAGTTGAGAGACTAGTTGTTATGGGTTCAGATACATTATTAAAGATTTGGTGTAACTGGATATTGAAGACAGGCAAATATGATTTCTCACTCGTTTGGCCTTGTACTCTTACAGGCATATCCTAATAGGCCACGTTGTGCTTGTGGTTACCTGTTTGTTTTTTTACCTATTACAAATCTGTTTAAAACGTCCAATGAGGTCAGGTGAAGTCAAAGTTAAATTCCTCATGTTCTCATCATTTTGGAAGCTGTTTGTCATATAAATCCACCCATCTAATCAGTTAACATGAGATGACATTGCAACTCTCCCAGAACAGCCAAAATACAATTGCATCATTTGTTTATAAGATAGCTGAAAATCATAGTCAGTGCAGAATCAGTTAAAAAAAAATGAGTATTGAGCATATTATCTTAAGCTGTACCGTTTGGAGAATATATCTAACTGAAGACATTCATTCTTCTCACACAAGTTAGTTTTTCTTCCAAGGTTTCACGATAGAGAGCACTATTATAATTGCAATGACCAAAAACAAAATGATGGCAATCATCATGCACTTCCTGGACCTCTTCTGCAAGCTCTTTGCAGTTCGGAGAGCTTCAGTTCCACTTTGAACATGATCCACTGCATTTGCTACCTATAATTATAGACATTTAAACAAATTTATATCTCCTTCAACTCAATCAAGTCATTGTTCTTCAGGTATTTACTGTGCTGATATCTAAGTAGCTTAAAACAATAACAATGATCGGATGATAATGCCCATGAATATATTAAAAATAAGGTTTTTAAACAACACAAAATACAAACTGTGATACTGACTCAGGTTCTGAAAAGGATACCCTATGCCTATCAGACAGTTATGAGATTATGAGTTGCCAAATTCCTGCGTCTTCAAACCATTGACCAACCGATAAATCAATAAGCAAATTGATTTTAGAAGCTGGTAAAGAATACTATGAACACTTAATTATCAACCCTGCCCATGATGGTTAAGTTCAACTAGATTCCTACTCCAGGATGACCCAAGGGGCAACACTCAAGCAATCGCCTGCTTACTCTCAACAACAGCTATTGGAACTGGAAAATCACCTCCAATTTTCCGGTGCTTCATTTTTTGGAAATTCATCTGTGGTTTCTCCACATTTCCTAAGTACCATATGAAATGTATATATGTTTCTATATATGCAAAACCAAGTGAAATTCAGGATACACCACAAAACATGCTATTAGAACAATTATATACGAAGATCACCAAACCTGGTTCTCAATATTGTCGAGGATCTCTCCTTGGGCTTGAACTAGGACAGCCATGTCGAGATAAATCTGTCAAATAAAGACTAATTAGGCTACTTCAATTTAAAAAGTCCACAGAGTTTGATGGTATACCTGATGCAAGTCAAGAAGCTTCTTCTCAATTTCCTTTACAGCGTCATGTCTCTCCTGAATTTCTTCCAAGGTATTTAGCACCTGGAACAGGCAGACGAAATATCATCTTGAAGAGCTGAGTGCGTAATATCTTTGTAACAAAATGAAGTAGTAGATAAGTTACAGGACACAGGCCATAGAAGAAAAATCATCGGAATGGACACCTGACGTTTTGAATCATTAGTTTCAATACTAGGAAGTTAGCTTCTTTGACTGATAAAAGCCACGGAACTTCATATTAATTCGACTTTTATCCTTGTAAGGAAAACAAATGACTTGCTCGATTGAGAAAGGACATAAACACATCTAAAATCATGTAGGTTTCCGTTTAGATTATCCTTTGATTTATCAAATAAACTCTCCAACAATCTAGCTGGGGGAAGCAATAGAACATGACGTAACTCGTAGCAGGATATTTTTCCAAAATTTTCGATCAAATTCTGAAATTGCAGAAGGTATAGATGTGCATGAAGTTCTCATACCAAAGATTCAGTTGACAGGTACTATGCTGATTTCTGTTAACATGAAAAGCTTAAAAGCCTTGGTACTGGACACACAATAAACATACCTGTCCTCTGCCCATTTCTTGAATCGCCTTTTGAAAGATTTGCTCACTGTTCCCAGTTTCAATCAGGTGGTCAATTGTCTATTACAATTCACGGAATTTCACTCCATTACAATGATATCCATGTGAAGATTGTGATTTCATTTTTAATTGTCCAACCTCACCTCTTCATCTGGTCTGCTTCCAGTAACTGTCCATCATAGGTTATAAACAAGTGAAACCAAGCAGAAATAAAGAGGAACATGTTTAGAAAAGAGCAAAACTGAACCGTATTTCTTATTTACACTTCCTAAAAGTGTTATATTCTCAATGAAAGTACTCCTACTATACCTGTGATAACTCTTCTCTCCACAACCTCACGATACTCATCTTGGATCCTTTGTCGTAGGGTCTGAGTCAAAATGAATCATGGGAACCATGAAAATCCAACAACACTATAACAAGCATCATAAGTGGATGTACCTGAAATTCTGTCATGATATCCTTGAACCTTTTAGTCAAGACACTGCAACCCATATGAACTCAATGTGAATGACTGTGCAATTGCGGATACATGCTCAGATGATAATGAAATCTAAATTACAAGACCTGTACCATCAACTCACTTTGTAACATTCATCCTAGCTCTATCTACACCACTGCCCTTCTCACATCCAGGTCTCTCTCGATTTGCCAAGTTCTGGAGACAAAATTACAGAAGGGAGAAGTTAAGCTGAAGTTACTGAAAATAAAGGTAGACACGGTAGCAAAAGAGAAATCATTACGTCTTTGTTTATTGATTCCAGTTTGGCTTTAACATTGCGAGCAGTTTTACCCACTTCATCTATGTCTTTTTGCATACGATTCTTGATAGCTGCAGCATATTGTACAAGTACAGAAAACACAAGTAGAGTTGCCAGCAAGTTCAGTAGTTTAAAGCCTCCAAGAATATGAAGATAAAATGCTTCATGAATATCATAAATCTATAGTTGTAGATGGACTTAGAAAATGTTTTCCTCATTACAGCAGCCCTTGCACTCTAGTCTCAGTATGAGTTGGCCAACTGTGAGCTAGCATATTTCGTTGAAGTATGCCACGTATTCAAATTCACTTGCATTCATAGTTACAGATAAAAACTTCTACCTTTCATCGCAGATGCTTTTGTTACTGATTTTGATTCCTCATTTGCTTCCTGTGTACAAGTCAGTATTACAAGTATCCTAGAAAGTATTAGCTATTTATTGCTGCGTCAACTCAAAAGTGAAATCATGACTAGCATTTGTGTACTATGAAACAAATAGCAATTGGCAGATGCCACACTTTACTGTGCAGCAGATTACAATGTAAACTATGAACGAAATTAGAGATGTCCTTTCCAAAGGAAGGACGAGAACAAATGTGCATCAATCCAATAGATTCATGGCATGCCCATTATCTCCAGTAAAGTTCACATCAATGCAGGAAATAACAATGAAGACTGATCTAATCTTCTTGGAATTTGGCTATTGATTTTGCCTAGTGTGTTGCTGGTTATGACACCGTGATTATCAAAAGTCTACACCACGTCTAAGCTTATTTATTTTTCTTTTACTAAAAGAAATATTGCGAGTTCTAAGTCAAAATTGAAAAATATTAAAATTTTAAATCCATTTTAAAATTATTGGAAGACTAAAGTAGGATTACATTTTAATTAAGATTGGAAGAAATATAAATGAAAAATATTATTATAAATAGAAGAAGTTACAATACAATCACTCACTAATTATAATTAAAAATATTAATTTTTAACTTAAAACTTACGAAATTAGTATCATCACAAACTTGAATCTTAAATATTTGAATTTGTTTCTTGATACATGAAACAAAAAGATAAATAAGTATTTATATATGAAGCAAACTAATTATAACCAAACATTTTAATTAGTTATAATTATTACATATTCTAATATTTACTTTTGCACTGTAAAACATTTATCTTTATCTAGATATTTTGTGAATAGTATATCTAGATATTGTTTACATTAGAAGAATATAGATTGTGAGTAATATAACAATCACTACCTTGTTATTATCATGTTACTAACATTTCTATCATGCCTTACGAGAATCAACACCAAACAATCAGTTTTTATGCTACCTTATCACTATCATGTTGCTTATATTTCTTTCTAGTCGCTTGAGAACCGGCACCAAACAAACACATCACTATTTTATACTTTTGTCAAAAATCTACTATATTGTCTTTGGTTTTGACTTTTTACATATTCATAATTCTTTCTTCCATTTTCTTTCTTCCGTTTTCTGCTACCATCAATTTTAACTATGTTGTTTCTTTATTGGCCTGTGTAGCTGCTACATATTCACACTTCTATTGTTAATATAGCTAATACTGATTGTAGCTTTAAAACCCAACTTACAATGTTATCAACAAGTGTGAATGCATATCTTATAGTGAATTTACTTCTATTAAGATGACTAACATAATTAGAGTTAACATATCCTTTGATAATAAAGTTTAATCCTCTATATTATCCTACTATATTAGAGATCCATTTAATTTATCTTACGATTCTCTTTATTATAATTTGATTCTCTCTGCAAGGACTCGTCATATAGAGACTAATCGCTCTCACTATATGTGTAATTATGACGTTTATTAAACTCTCCATTACAAATTCACATGATAATTTAGACAACTTCATCCTCTCATCATTGCTAGTGTTCATACTAGAGGATAATTTGAAATCAACCAAAAGAGGGATGGATATTAGATTACAATTTTGGATACTAAAATGTCAGAAGACCTTCTTTGAGTAGTCTTTCTTTCTAGAAAGCTAAATATTTTCATAATTTTTATCTCAATGAATTTACATCCCCAGAATTTTGTTTATTAGTCTCAAGTCATTCATTTCAAATTTTCTAGCTACCTGTGCCTTTAATATTTAATACAATTTTTGTTAAGGCCTACAGCTAACATGTTGTCCTCGTATAATAATAAGAAAAAATTATTATTATTGTCTCTCTACTCATTAGGGGTAAGATTGCGTACTATTATACCTCTTCAGACCTCACGTTTCAGCAGGATTCACACTAAATGTTATTGTTGTTGTTATAACCCTTTTTAAATATGCACAAGGGTTTGTATTGAACCTATTGTATCTAAGGCTTATGGTGAAGAAATCAAATTTCTTATGTTAACACTTAGTCCCTGTTTAAGACTATATAAAGATTTGTTTAACATGTAAATTGATTTTTGTTTTCCTTTTCCTTCAAAACCTTTTTGGTGTAGTATATAAATTTCTTCTTCAATATCTCCATGAAGAAAAGTAAAATTTCACATCTAATTGTTCAAATGTAAATCAAACGCATTACATATTGTTAGGACTACTCTCATTATAATAAGTTGAACCACATAAAGGAAGATATTTTATCGAAGTAAATTCTTTCTTTTTTAACACATTCTTCCACCATTAATCTTACACAATATCACTCCGCTTGAATGTCACCATTTCACTTAATCTTAAATAACTATTTAATATCAATTAACTTTCTTCTTTGTCATAATGGTATAAGTTCTCAAGTTTTATTTTTATGAAAAATTTCAATTTCTTCTTGCATTGCTATTAGAAAAGCATATGGATGAAAATACTTCTCGAAGAGTCAATGGATCTATATCCTCTGGTAAAAGGTAATATATTATTTTGTTCTTTATTATATAATTCAAATGCTAATTTGATGGTATTTTGTGCAACCTAATTAATGAACTTTTAGAACTTCAAATTCAATTAGCTCTTAAAAATCTTTCTTTGACATTGCTTTAAACGAAGTCTCTTGTTCAAATTTCTGGTCTACTTTGCAATCTCTGAACTTTACAAAGTTTTGTTTTCTTCTTCTTCTCATTTTGTAACTTATTTTCTACAAATGTGACATCCCTATTGATATTAATCTTGTTGGTAGTGGGATCTTATGGGCCATTCCTTTCATTGTGTCAACATATCTTAAAAATAAATATTTCTTAGATTTTAGTTCCAGTTTCATATTTTCTTTGGCACTATATATCATGTATAAAGTACTTATAAGTATATAGAGGTTGGAGTAATCCACTGACTTCTTAGTCTATATTTCCATTGACATCTTCAATTTAATTATAGTTGATAGATTCTAATTCATTATATAACACAATATATTGAATGTTTCTACTACTTTCACCTAAAAAGGTCTTATCTAGTCTGACAAATCTCAACATTACTCTTGTTCTTTCTAATAGAATTTTGTTTATCTACTCTGCCATTCCATTTTATTGAGGATCATATGCAATAGTGAATTGTCTCTTAATGTCTTCTTACTTACATAATGCATAAAATTCATAATAAATTTGCTCCCATTATCTGTTTTTAAAAACTTAATCTTTTTATCAAAATCAAGTTTAATATATTCATTGAAAAATTTAAATACAGAGAACATATCTACTTCCCCTTGAAAATTAGATGTGTAATCATCAATGAAAGAGGAAAAACAATTTTCTCCTTTTAGAACACATTAGAGTGAACCAATTCAAAAACAATCTTATTTCTTGAATTTAGTTTGCTAATTTTACACGGTGTTACTTATAACACAATATTCACAAATGGGTAGCGGTACCTCTATAAGCCTAAGAAGTAGCTTTTTCTGAATAAGGATCTTCATTCCTTATAGATATATGTTCAAGTTTTTTATGTCATAACATTAAATATTTGTCACTTAAATAGCTTGAAATGACTTATGCTTTTACTTTTGGCAATGTCTCTCCTTTTAACTTGTACAAGTTTGCATATATCATTTCTCCCTTTATAAGAATAGGCCATTTAGAATTATCTTTGAAAACTTAATTTTTATTTTGCATCTAAGATCATCTAGTCATCTTAAAGACAATAAATTCTTCTTTAAACCCTCCACATATCATACCTCTAAAAGAGTACGAATTGTCCCATCATACATCTTTAACTTCATGGTTCCAATATCAATAGTTTTTTAAGGATAATTTTCACAAATATACATATATCCTCTTGAATAAGTTCATAATGAATGGAGCCATTCCCTTCCTTTCTAAAAGTTATGCAAAAATAGCTCATGAGTCGAACAATTATACATTAAGTGGTGGCTTCCTACTTTTGATTGTTGTTGCTACTTCATAACATAGAGCATTTCTATCATCTGAAGTAACTGCAAAATTTCCTTAACGACTAAAAAATTTCCTTTTTCAATTTTAATAAGCCCTTTTCAAGTTATCTTTCTTATTACAATTATAGCATTTTAAATTTCTTTTAATTCCTGATTTTAGTCTACCATGATTTTGGCTTCCACTTAAGTTACATTTGATTAATCTCCCTTTTTTCACCGTCGAGGATTTTAGTTATTGTGAATCAGATAACCTATCTTCCTTATTCTTACGTATATTTTCTTCCTCTAGAACCATGACTACAATGTTGTCAAAGACTAGGTAGCCTATAATGAATTAATTGGTTAAATTGATAATGAGTTGATTATACGAAAGGGTAAATTTTGAAGTAGAAATTTGGTATTTTCATTTGACTATAATCTATAACTTAATAATGTGTATGAGAGAATATAGTAGTTAAATCACTAATGTACTTAGTCACCAAAATATATTTTGATATTTGAGGAGTATGAAATTTTCTCTTAAGAAAAAATTTGATGTGGAGTGACCTAACCTTGTATAGCTTTGTGAGATTATCTATCTCTCAACTATTCTTTTCTCCTCTACAGTTGAGAAAATTTCATCAGATAAAGCTAAATAACAATTTGCAGCAACATTTGTGACTACTTCATTCTATTTGGCATCATCCATAAAGTCCATCGTCCTTTTGCTAATAGCTACAAGGCACTTTTCATTTATAAGGATGACTTTCATCTTCAACCTTCATAATGAGAAATTGTTTTTATTAAAAATTTCAATATTAAATTTTCTTGTCATTGCTTCTACCCTAACTACTTTGAACTAAGAAAAATAACTCTCAGTTTTTGATATAAGCATTAATTGTATACTTTAATACCTTTAAAGAGAAAATAATATTTAACTTATTTTTTGATATAGAGGATCCACTTATAATAGCAATGAAAGAGCATACATAAGTAAATATATACACTTTAATTAGGTTTTGATACTACTTGTTAGAATAATTAGGCAAATAAAGTAAGATCATAGTTCAATTAAGATTAAAAGAAATATAACTCACAACAAATTGTTATAGTAAAAAATAGGTACTACAATACAAATACTTTCCTACTAAATATATTTTTAATTTTAAACTTATAAGATTAGTATCCTCAACATATCTACTTTTGGATGCTTGAATTTGCTTCTTAATACATGAAATAAAGGATGAATGCATATTTATAGGTGAATCAAACTAATAATAATTACACATTTCAATTTGTTATAATTACTACATATTCTATTTACTTTTATACCAAAATTATTTATCTTTGTTTAGATATTTTGTTAATAATATCTAAATTCTTATAATGTGAATAATATCTAAATATTATGAGTAATATCTAAATTCTTCTAATAATCAATCCTTAAAATTTATTAGCTACTTTATGTTAAGACTTCAGTCAATGTCTTTAATAGAAATCTACCTGAATTAACGAAATACAAATTGCATATACAACTAATAGAGGCATGTGTTCCATCTTAAATGTCACTTAAATTTTTTTAAGACTCTTATTAATGTTTATAAAGAATAGTTGTTGGAGGATTGAAATAAGAAACAATGAATAACTAAAAAAACATAGTTAAAGAGTCAATTCCCATTTTGTTATAACTCCACCTCAACTATGCTGGTAGCCCAAAGCACTCCTACCAAATTTGCAAAATTAGACATAAATCTGTGCAAGTACCTACCTGCATATATACTTGTACCTAGGAATTAATAGGTTGATCCATGCATGTCTCATTATGCTCTTTTTAAAATCACTACATATAGTCTCGATGATTTAAGCCCAAGCAATTACTATCTCACTTTTCTAATTACTTGACGAACACATCTCATCTTGTATGCAGAAGAAGCGCCTACTCTGATCACCAAATAAGCATACCTTGAGTTTCTTGAGTAGCATAGCAACCTTATCAACCTCTTTCTCGACCTCTTGTATCTTACAGAAGGCAAAATGCAAGGAAATAAATTACCGGACATTGTAATTAGCAACAGAAGATAAACAATAGACACAAATGAATTGAAAGAATATATGCACAAATAGGCCTTTCTCCTCTGTCTCTTTTTCCGACCTCAAATAAATATATACAACTGATCAGCATGAAATTACCTGTTTATTGAAAGAATCCATTCCGATACTGGGACGCTGCATCCCCATTTCGACATCATTATTACCAGAAGAGTGCCTTTTGGCAGCATTAACAAAAGAATCCTGTAAAAATATGGAACAAGCAAGATTTAGATTGAAATGTCATATATTTACATAAATAAACTTGATTCATATAACTAGTCCAACAGCATACGAGATGCAGAAAGCTTTCATTCAATAAGAACAAAATACAGGCACATATATGGGAAACCGCAACATCTAAGAGTCGACGACTTGAATATCTCATGAAGAATGTTTAGAAACTCCGGTTGACTTTTTACGTTCTTTTGTTCGTCAAAGGCATCCATAACTTAAACCTGCTTCCAGTGTTCTTATCCAACCGAGGAGAAAAATTAAAGGGGAAATCTGGAATCATTAAACAGATTGTAAAATTCACATGGAATCTGCAGTCATAACCATTGACGGTCTTCATCAGTTACAATTTCCCGCAAGGGAACATTAACGTAGCTTTTAACCACTATGGAATTCAAACAAAGACGAAAAAGCTACAACTTGGATCAAATACATGCCCAAGGCACAAGATTCT
>JAOQMS010000009.1:1524748-1535008 GCA_027563885.1 Erythroxylum longipes | reverse complement strand
AAAACAGTGTTTGCCTTTCTTCCCTACTTTGTTTACATTTCAATTTTGATTATTTATTTTGTGTGTTCTAATTCTTTATTTTTTTAGTACTTTACGAAAAAAAAATAAAAGATCTATTCAACCCCCCTTCTAGATCGTTTTCATTTTGCTCTATGTTGATGATGTGTTGATTATTAACCAAAATATCAACAGAATCAACAGTTTGAAGAAGCAGTTAAGCAAATCTTTTGTCATGAAAGACTTGGGGCCAATAAAATAGATTTTTGGTATGACGATTATCAGAAACAGCGGCGCTAAGAAATTATGGTTATCACAAGAGAAGTATATTGAGAAAGTACTTCAAAGGTTCAATATGGATAAAGCTAAAGCAGATAGTTGTCCTCTTGCTAATCACTTGAGGCTGAGTACTGAGCAACGCCCTTCGATGGATGAAGAGAAGGAAAAGATGGTGAAAGTCATCTAGGCTTCTACAGTCGAAAGTTTAACGTATGTCATAGTATGTACATGGCTAGATATTGCTCACGCATTTAGAGTAGTGAGTAGGTTCCTTTTAAATCTTGATAAGGAACATTAGGGTATCGTTAACTGGATTCTCAAATATCTGCGTGGTGCTTCTAAAATATGCTTATGTTTTGGAACTACAAAGCCTGTGTTAGTTGATTACACTGATGTAGACATGACCAGTGATGTTGACTCGAGAAAGTCTATTTCAAGTTACCTAATTATCTTTACAGGCAGAGCTGTGTTATGGAAATCGAAATTGTAGAAATGTGTTGCTCTATCCAACATTGAAGCGGAATTTATTTCTACAATTGAAGCATGCAAAGAGCTCTTATGGATGAAGAAGTTTTTAGAGGAACTTGGTTTTCGGTAGGATAGATATTAACTATCTTACGATAGTGAGAGTACTATTCACCTTGAGCAGAATTCCTCCTTCAAGATCAAAGTATATTGATGTGAGATATCACTGGATCAGGGAGGTGTTAGAAAAGAAGCTATTGCAACTTGAGAAGATTCATGCTGATGAAAATGAATCAGATATGATGAAAAAAGTTCTACCAAGGGAAAAGTTTGAGTTCTGTCGATTATCTGTAGGAATAACAATAAACCTCATGTAGTTGGTAGGGGGAGAATTGTAAGACAGTACCGACTTAAATAGGGTACGACCACTCCAGAAGATTGTATTTTAAAAAAAAAAGACAGCAAGTTGTCATCAGCTTGCATTTAGCAAGCTAGGCGACAACTTGCATTGGCAATGGAGGGTCTACAAATAGACCCTCCCTCCCTCTTTGCTTAGATATGTGCATGATATGTACATGTGGTGAGTTAGAGAGTGAGTTTATTAAGGAGCCATTTGTGTTTTCCAAAGATTGTGAGAAAGTGATTTTTGGGGTTTTTAGGAATAAACGTTTTCTTAAAAGGACAAGTGACAAAATATTGAGGATCTTATCATAGGGATAGTAAGTTTGAAAAACATCTTGTGTGTAAGTGTCACCATTTTGTCGTATCATTTTTCACTATCTGTATCTGCTATTTTCATTAGTGAAAGATTTATTTAAAGTTTTGCCTATGTATATAGCTCAAATTAAAAGGTGAATCTCGTTAAATTTTTGTATTATTTCCTTGTTTATTTTACCTGTGGGATATAAATCATTGATTTTTTTCCAACGCAAATTAATTACTGAAAAAATTCTTAAGAATTGAGATTAAATCAGCTTTTATTGTGCTTATCAAACTTAACTTTTCTTTTGCGAGAATGCAATTGAATGGTTAGTTATACATATATGGGATACAAGTGTTCCAGTTCTACAATCATCAAAGATTCCGAATCCCTGGAGTAGATACCATTCCTGTCTTTCTGCAGCCACTCTGATACCAGGAGGCAATGAAGAAATATGCAGGTCAGTTCAAAACCACGGTAAGAACAGTACATGAATGCATAAGACTATATTAGTCGTATTGTAAAAATATTAAAGAAGGCAGGAATTTCGGTCAGTTATACCACTGCAAGTCCAAGAATCAAAATTATACGTATCAACTCTGAATTAAATTAAAGAAACTTGAATCAGCTCTAAACTGGCGAATTAGGGCTGGAAAAAAGTTCTAGCATTGGCATGCAGGGAAGTTAAGAGTTCAGACTAATAGGCAAAACCTCATTCCACCTTATTAATTTTGAGACCACGCAAACCTCAGCAATTTCTAGCTTTCAATATTTCACAGAAGACTTTAGGACTGTAAATTGCAGTTTGTTTGTAGTGATCGAAAGGCTATTCTATTTATTGCATGACAGCCACCAATCAAAAGACCTGCACTTGGTCAAGCCGACTACCACTTTTCTATTCCACTAGTGTATTTTTATTCTTCATTTTGATTGAATTTTTCCCGAGTATCTTGTCTACCTGCCATAAACTCGAATGACCCTTGTCTTGACCCAATTCAAGATTTGCAGAATCATTAAGGTATGCATGTGCAAGTAAAGGATTTCACTATCACATATTATATATAGTTGGGCTGACATTTCACTATCAAATGTATAATTGGGCCTCCTCTTTTAATTTACCGTCAAAATGAAAGAGAACGTGCTTTTGCGTGAATATGCTTGGAAATCTTTAGTGTACATGAATGAGAAACGTTGGTTGCAGATGGTGCAATTCAACTGATGATTCTCCTGCACCGGCCAGTAAGATTCCGAGGAATTCAATGTCAAAATGCCGATAGGGCTATAATTTAGATATAAATAAAATATCAAACCAATGAAACTTATTTTTGAATGTCGCACATCGTCAGTGGATAGTTTCTAGGAAAACCATATTGAAGACAAGTTAACTATATATTAGAAGCCAAATCGGTTCAACACATCTGATTTTTTAAGCCAAACGCTTCCATTAACTTGATCATATACTAATTTTATTTGTTAGATAACAATAGTTTATTTGAGACGATTAGTTAGTTGACGAAAAATGGAACAAAGAGAAAATGAACAAAAATATGAGGTCACGAATCATGCTTATAACCACCTCTGTAGTAGGCCTCAACGTATAGTTTAAGACACGGGTGGTGAGGATGAATGATTGAATGTAGACTGTATCTTGCACTTCTGCTCTTGCATAACATATAGATGACAACAAATAATTATTAGTATTGAAGATACGAGATTTGGTTTCAAGATTATATGCCCTTCTAAATTCTATTCCCTTTGAATTTCTTGTGTTTAATATAAAGGGTTGTTGAGGCCGGCAACTACAAAGATCTTTAAACATTTATACCATGTTTGTAAGAGAAGAAAGAAACCAATATGAAATGACAATTATCAATTTCCCAAGTAGCAATTAATGATCTTACAGATACCGGGTCTACTCTTCTTTCTCTCGTTGGCTTGATACCCACCTCTTGACATTTGAGAATAAATTGGAGCTCATTTCCTCCACCATTGCATTAGTTGGAGTCCAAATAAGTAGTAAGAGAAAAAAGAATCTTCTTATTTTGAAAATGTTGGGTTCCAAGTTTTTCCTGGTGGAAAGTCAAGGACATGAATGATACGCTTTGTTCAGTAATTGTTTTCTTTGTCACGGGGTTATTAGGAACATGTTTTACTTGGAAAAGTTAAAACAAAGAACGCAATGGATTGGCTAATCTAATTTCAGAACAAGAATAGATTAGCGGCTGAATGGACTCTCGATTTTTGGGTCAAAAAGAAGGGTTGCACGCACATAGTAACATTATTAACCACAGCCTTTGGTGGGGCCATTCGTTGAGAAAACTCATATCACCACCAATTATTTTTCCTTCCTTCAGAATTATAGCACTTCGTCTTCCATCACTAATTATGCTAGCTTGCTCTCTTAGGTGGATTGTACCCTGCCCGAAAATCACGCAAACCATGTCAATCTCATCGAGGCTTCCTCGGAGTTCTTACCAAAGCAATGACTATGTTAGCCGGCAGCCGCCAATCCCAATATCATTTAGCAATTATCCCAATTTTTTGTTACATGAATTCAAAAATCGTGCTTATTTACTGAATAATTATGCTTAATTAAACCTTTTTAATTCCAATTAATCAATCGTACCAGGATTGTGTAATTTTTTTCATAGCTATTACCATCTATAGCACTTGCTTTTGAAGGCCAAATCGATTTGATATGACATAGCTTTAATGTTACCAGGTAATGTCATAACCCAATTATCACTCCTATTATACAACCAAACTCAATAATGAGGTGAATATATTTAACTAGTATTATTTAATTTCCATTGTAATAAGTTTGATGAGATAAACCTAAAAGTAAAAGCAAATCTAAAATGCCTATTCTTGAATTTGATTGCAGTTTTATTGAGTTGAAGTTTTGATGAAAATTACAAATGTATATGCTTACCAATGAGGTCAAAGTGTTAAAATATAGTTATCAATATTTGGAGTTGCACCCCGCACTAGCATGCGTTCCATCTTTTTGTTTGTGGTAGCCAGCCTGTAAGAGATTAGAAATTCTACAATTTGGATCGTTGAGTGTACATAATTGGTATATATAGGACAATTTCAGGTCACGTTGAGCCAAAACGACTCCAACTCTCTCCATACTGTGATGGTTGAATATTGTATATCCATAATTGTGGGATCCTAGCTTACAATTTCCATCAAGACAGTCAGTGTATATGTTATCGTCAGGAATGATTTCATTTTCAATTATGCATGCATAACTACGATACGATATAGTTCATGGTTACTAGTTACAAAGTTGTAATCCTAATCCAGATTAGTTACAATATAATGTATAAGTACTGTCTTCTTAATTTGGTTTCCCGAATCTCTTCGAATAAAAATGAGGGTATAGGAAAGAGAGAATTATCCTAATTGTCAATGATAGATACATATAGTCATTTTTATGAGTATAAGTTGGTACCTGAAAAGAAATGAGCTTTTGAATTTGCAATCCTAATTAGTTATTGCAGGACAATTATAGTGTATATATATACATGTAGCAAGACATAAGTAGTAGCCAGCGTGACGAGTTAAGGCCATGCCGGTCAGTTGGTTATATCGAGAAAGAGCGTACAAACTTATAACAAACATTACGTGTTGATTCAGGAACAAGCTAATTATGTTATATCTCTGTAACGCGGACAGGCCTGGGAATCAGACCAGAGCCTTACAGTAACTAAAGGACCCATACCGTTACTAGTTTCATCAAATCTAGTAAGCTTCATAGTAGATTTAAAGGTTTCCAGGTGTTGAAGGGAGTATTTGGGATATTGAGCTGCAGTATATTTATAGAGAAAGTAATCAGTGTGTAAATCAGCTAGCGTTTTTAGCTTCGTTCACTACTCCGGAAACTCATATTTTTCGCAATGCCTCCCGGTCTTTATACAGGACTTATAGGGCACCTCATTTTGTCGAAGTTTGTAACTGTCAATTATAGTTTTTAATTCTCTTAATTATTCTGTATCCAAAAAAAAAGGTGTCCATTTAAAATATGAAAATTAGATGTTAAATACAAAATTATCAACTTAATTAATAGTCATTATTGTTAACGCAGTTGGTATATGGCATTAATTAAATATCTTCGACCTCCAAGAATTTTGTCTGACTTCTCCAAAGTCCGAAAGTCCTTTTATTTTTTTTTAATGTATGGGTAATGGGAGGGAAGGGAATTATAACCAAGTCATAAGAAAAGTCCGTCATATTGTTGGTTACTCCAGAAGTCAACTCATTGGATTGGAAATTCTTCTATGATTTGTGTATATAACACGCTCAAGGCCAAACAACCACATATCATTCACTGATTCTTTTGAATAATTGTACAGTTACAAATAGAACATATTAGACAAGACAACACATGTTACTAATACTAAAAATTATTTCTCTAATCCATTCGTCTAGGGGACAAATGGATAATGATGTTATAATGGAGGACATAATCTATCGCATGCGGACATGGTTTGTGCATACGAATTCAAACTCACCCTGAGATTAGACTCAGAGGCATCATTGTAGTTGATTCTATTTTTGAAAATAATGACTTATTATAACGACATTACATTATAATGCCTCAAGTGATGTGTTAGACATGTGATCTACCACTCTAAAGCTTAAATCACATCATTAGTGGGTGGTTAACTCGTTTGATTGACCACCTAACTTAATTAAGCAAGCTTGTTCAGAGAATTTGTCTCGGTTTAATCCAAAGCTAATCGATAGTTATCCTATCAAACTCTTATGCATTATTAATTACTCTATCCAGCAACCAAAGGACGATACATGTCCCCAAATGACTGCGACAAATGCATATATCAACTTCCAATCAACAGTTTTTTTCCCCCCCATTAACATTACGTTTTGTTTCTCGTGATTTTGTTTTTGTTTAGACAAACTTAGTATAATTGTAATGGCAGATCGATTTATAGTAAAATCATATCCAAATAAAATATTCATACTCTATCCTAGCTCAAAATATTGCTTTCTTTTCCTATATTTCTCTAACTGGATTCCATAATCAAACTTATAAAGAGAGAACATTTTAACTAATCATTTGATCTTATTACAAACTGCAAAATATATAACTTATAGGCATCAATGATTGTTTAAACAGTTCAATAATTCATAGGCAAAGAAAAACAAGAGAGTTAACATAAAAGATGTTGAAGAAAATGAAAAAAGAGCAAGAGTCAACGCAGAAGAATTCTAAAAAAGGAGGTGGTATTCTGTCACAGCTGAATGTCCTATAAAGAGTCTGTTCTCCTGTGTTTCATACCTGCCTTTAATGCTATATGCACATGGAGGGGTCTTCTATTTGCAACCGTTTCTGAGTATTTTAAATGAATGGCCTGCAAGACATATTAAATTAATCCTATCAATCTAACTCTTTCTGGGTACAAGGAACTCGTATTCTTTAAGATTCTGATGCAATTTTCATTTTCCCCACTTGAATAATTGTAACCCTGGAACATGCATGCTCCAATCTGCAAATGCCAAACATCGTAATTTTTTTTATTTTTAACTTAGTTATTATTTTTTTAGATGCATTCATCAAAGAAATATCATTCTTGCAGATACAAATGGGATGATTTAACAAAGTTATTGTTAAGGATTTTTATTTTTATTCCGTTTCTATTCTACTCAATTCAACTTCAGCCTTCTACAACTAATGTATCGACCAGTTATAATGTCATAAAAGTGATTTTATGATCTTCATTGTTTTGATGCTACCAAAACAATTCTATCATAAAATAAATCCAAACCGTTACCTATAATATTGCTGTTGTAATATAGAGCCATAACCCTTTGTAACTCAAAAAAAAAAAAAAAAGTACAGTTTCAGGTGGACAGTGGTACATTAAGGCTCTGGAGTACAACATTTTGTTGTTTTCTTACTTACACCAATCTCATATCATCAACTTTGTTTTTCCCATAATTGCTGCAGCTGCTTGCCACCACCCAAATAATGTATGCATCCCCTACAACACAACTCCTTACCTACTTCCATGTTTCCTAGAAATTCAACAGTTTTCTAATCACAAAATCGATTCGTATATATAAGAATTATTGTTGCTCCATCTCCTATATATACTTTTTATACATGCTAGATTCTCCCAAAAAGGAAAAGTAAACAACAGACGAGACTTGACGGTGTCCAACTTTGATGAAAATCCATTGGCATTCATTAGAGGTAAAAGGTGAATATTAATATTCCTCATATGCTTTTGCGACGTAACCCTATTTTCATCACCCCGTGACTATAATCAGCATAAAGAAAACAAGAAAGATATATGGAACATCTATGTATAAAGCTGAACACCTCATAGTTAAGTACGTATGAACAGAAGTTTACTTTATACAGCCTGATCATACATTCTGGTGCAAGTAAGATACATAGGAAAGAGGAAGAGGAGAGTATAAAGCTATGGCTAGACACGAAATTAACCAAGGTAATTAGCAAACACGGATAGGGGGACTAAGCACAATCCTCTCTTCTTCAACTCTGTGCATTGATTATTGTTCACATCAAATCCCATTCCAAAATCACACCTTCCATCTGTTACCAGTCCTCCATAATTGTCTAGGGTACTGCCTCCTTTACCCTACAATCATAAACAGTTCTATATTAGGTTAGCAATATGTATAACCTACCTATCCATGATACATAAATACTGGAGAAAAGAAATTAATAGACTTTTCACATAGAGAATCAAACTTACCAAAGAACTAATGGAATGATCGTTGATTTTCCTGGGATTCATGTCGACGGCATCTCTCAAATCACTGATCTTTATGTTTATATCGGACAAGAGAGAAAAGAGAAAGCAAGTGCAAAAAATTAGCTTCCTAGGACAGCATTAACGTAATATGAGACGTAGGTTTAAGGATGATCAAAACCATGGTCCATGTATAAGAAAATCAAACCTTGGGACTATTAACTGGAGAGCTAGCCGTGTCCTCCAAAGAATCATCATCGGAAATTTCTTTGGCTCTTGTTTTCTTGAACGACAGCTTCTTTGGCAAATTCATCTGGCGGTCGATAGAAGAACATGCTATGACATGATTATTGTTGTGGTAATCAGATGATGGTTTCCATACAGGGAAAGAAGCAGCATCAGAAACCAAGGAACAGCTATCAAACCCAGAACAGAAACTATCTTCTCTGTGAGTAGAGAAGTCTTCAAAGTAAGCAGTCCATCCACTCTCCTCAGGCGACTCTGGTGTCTCCTCCATAGAATCAACAATAACATTGTTAATTGATGAATGATTCATAGAGTCATCCATTTTCATCCAAGAACGAACAACTTATAGAATAAATAACAAGAAGAAGAAAGGAAGGGAGGAAGATTCGTATTGAAACTTTTTGAAAGAAGGATTTATATATAGGAGAGGAAGAGGCAGAGGAAGAAGAAGACACGAACAAGAAAGGAGATGATGGAAGCGATAGAAGAGAAAAGGGAAGGGGATGATATAGAATCTTGGTTTAGCAAAGTGGGGCCAGAGAAGTTGAGGAAGTTTAAATTAGCGGTTGCAACTGAAAATGAAGAGAGAGAGAGAACGTGCAAGGGGAGAAAAATTAAAGGATGGTAGGGTTGACCTTTGTGGCTTCGAAGGAGAAGATTGGGAGCCATTTTCTTTGCGAGGGGCAAATACAATTAATGTCTAAATGGGTCAATCAGCTGGGAACAGGAATAGCATAGCCAAATTAAAAAAAAATCAAAATTAAATTGTGGAAGAGAATATGACAAAATGGTTGCAACAATGCTGTCACGCTAAAACTCGAGTCAATTGAAAGATGTTCGTTGTGCAGTAGGACATTGCCAATTCCAGAGGTTGCCGAGGGGATTGCAGCCAAATATGTTGTCAGCCCAAGTTGGCGTCGGAGTACGGTTTCCAAGTTGCGTTTTCAGTACAATGCCAGCTTCATGTTATCCATATATTTTTTCCCCCTTTCAAATTAGTTTTTAGTACTAGGTAAGTAACCCAAGTTGGCCTCGAAGTACGGTTTCCAAGTTGGGTTTTCAGTACAATGCCAGCTTCATGTTATCCATGTATTTTTCCCCCTTTCTCGTTAGTTTTTAGTACTAACTAAGTAATTAATTAAAGTTGTTACAAGCAAAATTTGTTGGTCCCTGAAAATTTTTTCGTTAGATTAAGCATGATAGTTTGTGGAATAAGCATGGAAATTGAATTTTTGCCTTAGGATGAAATATGAGGTCATGATAGAATTATTATTGAAGTTTAATTATTTATTTAAGTGTTGGTAGGATTTTATTTCATTGGCTAGTAATTAAAGTAGTCAAAAGGAATAAGGGCAATTTTGGCATATTACTATGTTTAAAAAAAGCCAAGAAGCATTAAAGGAAGGATAAGATAGACTTTTAACTCTTATTAAAGGTAGGATAGGAAAAGGAAGTGTTGTCTTGGTTATTAGAAGAAGCAAAAAACGAAAATTTAAGGAAAGAAAGAAGAGAGAAACGAAATAAGGAGAGAGAAGTGAGAAAGAGTCGTTCATGAGAGAAAAGAAAGAAGCAAGTTAGGTTTCATCTTTTCTTAGTCTTCAAGAGAGATTTTGAGGTTGTTCAAGAAGAAGAAAAAAAAAAGAGAAAAGCTTCTTTTTGAGCCAAAAATCTTGTTTTTTGGTGAAGATTCAAGGTAAGAGCGATTTTAACCTTTTGTATTTTTGGAAGGATTTTGGTTCAAAAAATTTATAAAATGCATGGGTTTAAGTATTCTAGAATCAATTTTTAGTAAATGTGCTTGTTGGGTTCTCAATTTGGATTCCTATT
>JAOQMS010000009.1:1475363-1495056 GCA_027563885.1 Erythroxylum longipes | reverse complement strand
TGATACTCATTCCTCTAGATTAGGAGAGGAATGGAGTATTACCCAAAAGTGGGTAATCAAAATAATAACCCTATAATTATATCCCCTTACCAAACTCAATCTTTCATTCCATACTCATTCCTCTTTTTTCATACCCACTAAACAAGCACACCCTCAATGACTACCGACTGCACTACATATGATTAGAATATGTCATAAGTAATATCAAAATATAACAATCCCAGTACAAAATAATTTTGGAAATCTCAAGTCAAAGGATCACTGATCACTTTTACAATCATCACAATGATAATTTTCATAGACATATAAATAATGTTCTAAATAGATTTTTCATATGGGTTCAATCCAGTTAACTTTTTCTCTAACAATCACTCATACGTTTACTTAACTATCTATATACTTTAGTCTATGAGATCGACTACTTCTTTCACAAAGAAAAACACAATGTTTGCTACTCTTTTTACATTCTATTAATGTCAAGTATTAATAGAACAATGACTAAACAATTTAAGGATAATACATAAATGCAATATAAATTTCATAATTATAATCTCATTATAATTTCATTTACAATGTATAATTATCTCATAGACTTTATCATACACATCTAAATATGTATAATACAAAGAATACCTTGAAATTATTATGTCACTGAACTACAATCAATCAATTGGTTGTAGGGTAGAAACCAACAATCTCTCACTTGTACTAAGTCAATTGTTTAAGTATCATATACCATATCACCATATGATAATCATATTACTGCTGGGACAGTGGTTTAATGAGAGAATTCTATAAGATTCTTTATAGTGAGTACTTATTTAAATCCTACAACTTTCATCTTAATTATCATCATAATTAAGAACAACTACTTAAATACATCCTTAGATCTTTGATGAGACCTTAGCTTCTTTTATATGCCCAATAGGTTTAATGTTTCACATTACATTCTATCTTGAACAATGCAAGAACTATATTAAGTTCATTAAAGAACTTATTGATCCAATCAATCACTTCCATTAAATTAAATGTGTATTATGACTTAGTTAGCAACCATTGCTACATTAGAACCTTTCCAATCTTAAAATGATACTGTTCCAAGTAAAATAAATCTTAATTAGGATTTACTTCTAAAGTTAATATCTGTATAACCTTGAACTTAAATATCAACTTAGACATAGAATAATGAATATCTTTAATACTTCACAAGGATCTAATCTTAAATACTAAATATCTTAGTACATTATCTATATACTTGGACTTAGAATAGGTGAACAACTTCTAATCTATATCTCTATAGATCTAATTCTCAGAATTAAGTCGATACTTTTTTTATATCCAACAAGAGTTGTTCTAGGACAATTATATTTTCAAAAATTAAAAATTAGAATTATTGTTCTCAATGAGCAATATGTCTCTAAATACTCCCATGGAAGAGGCTATATTCTTACTAACCTTCTTATAGACATGATAAATTCACAATTTTCTCCAACGTAAACTCTTTGAGTTTATCAAAAAAATGAGTCTTTTATGTCTTGTAGCCTCTTAACTATACATCAAACATATCAACAAAGGCACTAGTTCCAATTGGATGTATTATCTGAGATTTGAACTTTTCAAACTTCATCTGACTTCCACTACTTATCTTAAGAACCATTCTCCTATAAATATACATTGAAATAAGCAATTTGTTCAATTAGTTTGTAATATTATTTCTAACCTTTTGGATGTCTTATAGCCTTTTATTATCCAATTTAGTTCTAAATCTAATGGATAATGTTTGCTTTATCCAAGTATCACATCCTTAAATCAATAACTTTGACTTTTTCAAAGGCGTAGTATTTCATATCTAATATGAAGTCTTGCTAACTGATTTAATTAGAACTAATGATGAAGGTAAGTCATTGTAGTAGGTATAGCTATAAAAGAAATAATATTGCATCATACAATATCTCATATTGTATTTTTCTCCTTACATAAATCTATACTCTTATAAATTTTTATTGTGAAGGTTTTCACCAGAGAATCTCATTCTCTATAGATAACAAAAAAATTTAAAACTCATCAAATCAATCTTATCGAAGTGCTTCAGCATTCACAATGCTTAATATCTACTTAGATTTAAACAATTTGAATTATTCAAAATTTTAAATAATTATTTCTTGTAATACATATGAGTATATCATATAAAGTTAGCAGTAATCTAATGAAATATAAGTATTATCATTTTATGAATTGTTATTCTACCTAATACATCACATGTATAAATTTTACAATTCAATATCATCATCATCCTTTCAGTAAAGGTTTATTTGGTTATCCTTCAACTTATCAAGTTTTATAAGTTTCATATGATTCATAACCAAAAAGATACATATATCCTTGTATTCAACTTTAAGATTCTCATCATGTTGATTTTACCACTGTGGCATAAAAGGATAGTCTTAATTATCCATCTTTGTATTCTTATCACTTATGCTAAGCGTAAGTCTCCTTTGTTGTAGTACATACAAACTATTTTTATAAAATTGGACCAACTTCTTTTACTTAACAATCAATTTATTATCATGCATTAAACATTATAATAATGTTGAATCTAAATTCAATATCAAATACCCATAAACATGAATAAGAAATATATATGCTCTCTATCATATTATATATAGATAAGAAAAGTCATGTAATTATGTTCTTCTTATGACAGCTATTATCATACTATAGCAAAGCATGTAATTGATGTGTATGTTTATACTTTTAGTAGGCTAAATTAAGTGAAACAATTTCATCAAAGTATTACACCTTTCAACTCTACTCCATACAACCTCTTACATCTTGCCACCATGGTGTTGTCATATATCTTTCATGTTATCATCAAAGTTTATGAGACATTAATCAACTTAAAATGTCAATATATTTTGTCATCTATATGATTCAAACTTATCTCTAAAACTTTGTTACCAAATTCTCAACAAGGATTATAGCAAAATTGCATAATAGGCATATAACGTTTCTATCTAACTTTGAGAACTCTTCTCAAATATAACCTATGTCCAAGGAATTTGGTTTAAAAATTTACTACGAACTATACTAAACAAGGTAAATTCCACTAAGAATAATAATAAATGTAAGAAAAGCAAGTAATTGATTATATTCTATGACTACCAAATAAAATTAGAATTAATCATGTATTTGGTTACTCCCACTGTTTTATTCAAAATAATAGTCTTCACTACTATTCAGAAAGATTACTCTAATCTTTATGGTGGACTAGGATCTCATTTAAATTTAGTTGACATTGAGTTTTCTTAAAAAACCAACTAAACTTAAATGATTAGATAATAATTTTATCCTTCACATCTTATGTGACTTCTAGATCTGATAAGTGATAACTCTTGCCAAAAAATATCTTATATGTTATTACTAATCTTATCTCTAAGTTCATGTGATCATGAGTTTGCTCATCCAAATCACACAACTTTAGTTAAGTAGAACCTACTGTGTAAGACTAAACATATTCAGGTTAAAGCGGCCTTAAGTTTACTCAATAAGCCTGATAATAAATAGAACTTTGGTTTAGTTTATAACAATGGATGACAACAATCGTCTTAAAACATTTACTCAATATTTTAAAGAGGGATTTAATTTTGTTCATCTCGTCAAACAAAAAATTGCCTATAGAGTATCACACATATAAAATATACAATTTAACATGCATCCAATATGTATATATATCAAATAAAGTATGCAACTTATGCATTGATAATCAAATTATATGCATAATATATCAAGATTTGTTTGATTATAGTTATTGATCTTCGTGATCCAAAATAATATTTCCAACTACTTAAAAATTTTAATTTAAATTAAACTCATTAATTCCTAAATATATTAAATTTCTATTTTGAATAGAAATTTAATTTAAATTGAAAACAATTTTCAAATCCAATTGGAAACCATTTCTAATTATGTTAACTCCTTTAATAGAATTTAATTAAAAACAATTGTCAATAAATTATGCTTTTACTTATTATAATTTAGAAATTTTCCTTTTTCAAAATTAGATAAGTAACATATTCTAATCCAATTAGAAAACTATTTCTAATCTAATTAGAAATTAATTTTCATAATTAGAAAGATATTTTCTAAGTATTAAAAGGAAAGAACTTTCAAAATTAAATAAAATATTTTTAAATTTAATTAAGAAAGTACTTTATATTATTATTTAGAGATTAATTTATTAATTATTTAGAAAATCTTTTTTTTCAGAAGTTAGAAAACTATTCTTAAAATATTAAAGAAAGCACATTTTTCTTAATTAATAAATGAAAAAAAATTCCAAAATTTAAACAAGAAAAATATTTTTTCTAGTAAATCTAGAAACTTATTGTTCATAAATAAACGAACAATTTCTAAATAAATTAAATAATAATTCTCTAAAAAATAAAATCATAAATTTAATTTATTTAAATTAAATTGAAATCAGTAAATTTAATTAAGAAAAATATTTATTAAATACTTCAGAAAATAATTTTCTTAATTTTAAAAATCTAATTAATTAATTGAAACTAATTAATTCTAATTTTAGAGATTACTTTTTTGAAATTAATTAGGAATCAATAAATTATTAATCTTAATCATATTAAGAAAATAATTAGTTTAATTTTGGAATGAATCTTAATTTTGAAACTAATTTTAAAAATGTTTAAAAATGGTTAAATTAGGAATACATTAATCCATATTTAAATAATTTTGTTTGATTTTAAAATTCACTTTCATTCAAAAATCAAATAGATTATCTCGTTTTAGGTTAAAGTCACACTTAAACTTGTAACCAAACAAAGCCCATTTCATACTCGCGTCCCAATAAGTTTATTCTAAGTTAAGGAATCCCCTATTCCTAACCTTGAATAACCCTTAAACCTGAGGGTAAACACCTCAATTCATAAATATGTTTCTAAACAACACTTATTCCACTCCTAGAATAAGATTTTCCAAGTAACCAAACACCCTTCTTCTATAAGAAACCCAACAATCTTTAAGATAAACCCTAGCTATCAACTAGTATCCCTCGAATCGTTTCTAAAATCTGTTCATCTCAACCATTGTAGTCATATAAGTGTCCAGCCTCTAATGGTATTTACAGAACAAGTTGAGAGAACTTTTTAACTCTTACAAAGATGGTTAAGCAAGAAGTACTAGCTTTATTAGAGCTTAACTCCATTTATAATAGGTTTTAGATATTTTAGTAATTTAATTAATTGAATTCTAATTTCAATTAAACTTTAATTAGAATTACAAATAATTCTAATTAAATACTGATTAAGATATAATATCTCATAATGATCTTTAATTATTAAATATATCACATTTAATCATAAAGTTTATCAAATTTTACAATCAAGTCTAACTTGATTAAAATATCTCTGCTCTCTTTAACCCGTTCTTTATATGTGATTTATTAAGTTCTCAAATATATTGACATTAGATAGAAATTAGAATTCTAAATCATATTTAATATTAGAAAAATTAAACTCTTTTGATTTATTTTTAATTCATTAATTAGATACTTTATATTTTATAATGAATTAATTAATTAACTTCAAATACCCAACTTATAAATTGTACCCAAAATTTTTGTTAGCATTAGTATAGAAAAAGCATGCATCATCATATCGCATATGATTTAACATGTAGCATGTTAATTAATTAGGCTATGCGTATTCATTACTGTGTCCGACAAGAGATAACAGACCCAAATGAATCAATACTTTAAAGTAATTTATCCAACAAGTTCACTAAACACACGGCGGCGTATAGGAATAGGATCACGAAAATCTCCCAAATCAATTTTTGGTTAATGGCCCCTCTATGGTGTTAGCCGGCGCAGTGGCTTATGTAGTACTCCTTAAAAGAAAAGCTTAAGTTTGACCTTTCAGTGCTTTGGTAAAAACTACATTTTATGAAACATGAACATTAATTATATATATATACTTATAAAGATTCTTTTTAGATAATAAAAATAATGCCAACCATACTGAGGTATCATGGAGGAATAGGTTATGATTAAGGTCCAAGCTGTAACTCGGACGTCATCTTTGACTTTTTCTTTCTTTCCCTAGAATGGAGGAATGTAATCCGTCCAACTGTTCGACGTCGTTTTTGCGTTTGACGCGTTTGATTTGAAGCTGACATTGGAATAAAAGTAAAACGTCCCCACGCGCTTTCTGAAAGAACAACTTTTTACCCAAGTTGTCGTCTATTACAGTGGGACCCACAATGGTTGACACCAACCAGATAGGGCGAAGTACAATTACTGAGTTGGGTCCCACTGGAAAAAGTTTTTGCTTTCCCTCCCTAGTACCCAGTCTCCCGTTTTGTCTTTTTTTCCTTTTTCTTTCTATATTTATATAAAAATCAATTTTTTTAAAAAAATTTCTTAAAATGAACAAATGAAATGGTTTGGTTGTCAATACATTAAATACGTGCGAGAGAGGCATGAACGTAGTAAATGGCCTTTGCCATGCAGAGCCCGAGTTGCTCAGAAACTCATTTAATGATTATTTTGCAGAGAAAGGTGTATAGTCTATTTACAGAGGGGGGCCAGTTTGGGTTCTCTGGAAAAAAAAAACAAAAAGAAAAAGGTGAACTATGCGTTGATGTTGCACCAAGCCACGGTTTATATTTAATAGGATGATCCTTTCAGCAAAATTTTACTTATAGTAACATTGGATCACTTAACGTACGCATGCTTATAAGATCAAAGGATTGTACTTACTGTGAATAGAAGGTATAAAATCCACGTCCTCGCTTTTTCTTTCACAGTAGTTGTACGGAGTAAGTTATTGCAGAAATGTCTTAAATTTTTTAAAGAGACATATTTACCAAGCGAACCACAAGGCTAGGTAATAAAATTCAAAAGAAGAAATGAAGTTAGCTTATTGGCTTATGATGAGGAATGTTTATGTGGTATATATAACTACTTTTCTTGCTCAATCACCCTCTTTACCCTGTAAGTATATACTATATATATATGCTTATGTTGGCAGGAAACTTGGAAACGTTGATTACTTGAAGGTTGGGTATTGTGCTTGCGTGGTGGGGGCATGAAACTAAGGAAGTAAAAATACGACTTCTGATACGTTTGATCCTTTCAATGTGCATGCAATACGCGCGGATACGTATAAGGTAATAGAGTATGTACGGAAACCTGAATTCCAGGACTATACATTCTTTTCCAGGATTAAGGATGAGAAAGGAAGCACATCCTATTTGCAGTAGTTTCGGAAATGAAAAATAACTTAATATATACGAGTTATCACATTTCATTTTTCCTTATGCGAGTGATCAATAGACCACTGCCTTCTTTTTAACCCTTTCTTTTAAATGAAAGCTGTAAATTAATGTGTATGAGTATTCTAACTCTTAAGAATTAATGAGGTGAAAGCCCCGTAATAAGTAATTATAAAGACATTCTTTTTCTAGGTACTAGAAATGGCAATATAATTAGGTAGTCAACATAAGGACTATAAAATGTGTATGCGTATTTCGTTTTCCAAGCAATTCAAAGTCGTTATTATTATTGCTGTGATTCCGTAACGTGACGCCTTAATTTTATGCTCACATGTATTGATACGTACCCTTTTGAGCTATCGAACATCCAATAAATGCATATAGAATGAAGAGAGGGGTGATGATGGATTATATTCAAATTTGTTTCCCTTTCTGTAATTGAACTTGATATTATATCCTCTCTTGACACACCCAATTCCGTATCAATATCAACATTAAAGACTAAAGATCAGCTTTGTTGGTTTCTCCGGAAAGAAAAAGGTATGGAAAAAGAAGAGAGGGATGGATTTTCTTCAAGTGGGTTCATTAAATTCAGAAAAACCTAACATTTATTTGTTTTGTTTATCAAATAGTTTAATACAACAATTACAATAAATTGTGTATACGCGTACATTAGAAACTATTCAAACAGCCATTGATTCCCGTTTAGTTGATATATATCATAACATAGGGTATCTAAAATTTTCTATCTACTTAACCTATATATATATATACATTTTTACACTTTGTGTTTTTAACAGTACTAGGTCAAAGACTTACATCTAAAATTTTCTCTATATACCTTGTTTACTAGAAGGAAATCTCACAATTTCTAATTTCTTATCTATTTACAACAAGTTTGGAAAGTGAAAAGAAAATAATGTCTTCAAAATTAAGTTACATGACCTAATTCTTAAGGGAACAAATAATATCCAAAGCAAATAACTATTTGAGAGATGTTTTCTAAATTAAGTTATAGGAAAACTATTTAAAAACATCTTCATTAGTATTTGCATTTTATCACAAAACAAATAATGTTTTCAAATTCTTAAAGATGAAGATTACGACATTCTAAAAAAGATTATGTAGTAATAATTTGATTTTAGTTTTTGTTCAAACCACTCCATTGAATTTGTTTGTGTTTCCTCTGACTCCCAATCAAGTTTTTCCATTTATTTAAGGAAACTAGCAGTGTTAGACAAAAGGAATTCCTTGAAAAAATTGCGAAAGAAAAGAAGGAAAGTTTAAACCTAAATTGGTATCATATATAAGGGAACATTTTGGACCCTCAACCCTTCACATTCTCTATAAATTACTGTGTCATATCGATCAAACGTTTGAAAGAATTTATGGGATTCATTCAAGTGGTTCATTTAAAAGCTGAGAATCTTATAGATGAAATAGTTGTTTTCCTGATTAATAATTGTTATAGCTTGCTATGATTTCCTTTGTGTAATATCAAGGGAGATTTGTTAAGTCCTGCTTGAGGTTTCAAAACCACAAAACAAAGAAAACCCTATGCTTTTCTGTACAGAAGTTAACATTATAGGTGACTCTAGTCATCAAGACATGCATTGGCTTTAGCCACATATATAACAAGCAATTGTTCAAAGAATGCTAATTACGCTTGAAACCATTCACTTTCTGGGAGAAGAAGAAACATAAAGGAGATGAACGGAGGAAGTTTTAACGTTACAAGTTGTTTAAAAGAAAATGAACATGGAGAAATTAGAAAGAATTTGGAGGTAAATTAAGAACCAAAACATTTTCGTGGAGAGTTTGGTAGCCGTCATTCGTTGCCCCATACACTCTCCTATGCGACAATTGAACACATCTCTATTACCTTCTCTCTCTTTCTCTCTCAGCAATTACACCTATCTCCGCCATTAAATGCTATTGCACCCTCTCAATACGCTCTGCAATAACTACTAGCTGCCCACTTCATTTTTCTCTCTATCTGATCCCATTTTCTCCTCTTCTCCATTCCCCTCTTCTTCTTCCTCTTCTTCTGCTTCTTCTTCTTCGTCTTCTTCTTGCCCTTTGTCTTTCGCTTCTGTTTCTGTCTTTTACTGCATGCCATATAGACCTACTTCTTACCATATAAAAACCCTCAACGAAACCGCCAAGACCCCGAAAAGTGGTATCTTTATGCAAGGTAAATACGAAAAACCAGATCCAAAGAAAACCCTTCTTTTTCCATCTTTTGGAACTGTTTCTGTAAGCTACTGGCAAGTCAAATCTTTTTTATAAGTAGGTCTTGGTAGAGCCTCACACTCTGAGCTATTTTTAGAAGTTTGAAGAATTGGAGTGGTTTTGCAGGACCACCCATTCACATACATAATAAAAAAGTTGCATCATTTCTCTGATCTTTCTCGCATCTCCTCCTGATCCTTGTTTACCTTGTCTTTGTTGTGTAGAGCAGATTACGCTGTAGAGAGAACGGAGACAGCGAAGGCAAAGTTGGATTCTCCGAGATCTTAGTCAGGAGTTTTGTAGTATTTACATTTTGCATTTGGGATTTTAGCCATATTATTTCCTGTCGAAGAAGGACTATCCCAAATTGCCAACTTTATCCTTAGTATTATATAAAAGCCTTTTCTTCTCTTCCATTGGTATCAGCTAGGTTTAACTCTTAAGAGATAAACTAGTAGACCCATTTCAGAGAGACAAAGAGAAGAAACCACACTTCAATCTGCTCTGCCTCATTCCAGAACATCTCCTAAAGGGAACTTTGAAGTAGTCCTAGCTAAAAGATCACGTAAAGAGAAAAAAAGTTGGCTTGGTTATAAGTTGGATATATTTTTATATTCCAGTTCAACACACAACTTAGAGCTTCTGGTGGTGATACTATGCCGGCCGGGCTAATGATTCCGGCCAGAAACATGCCGTCAATGATAGGGAGAAACGGAAGTCTCGGTGGGTTCGGATCGTCTTCAGGGCTTACTCTTTCTCAGGTCTGCTTTTGGGAATTAAATTATTTTCCATATGTTTCCTTTAAAGAATCCTTGTTTTACCCACTTCTTAACCTTTTTCTGAAGCACTTTTGAAGATTTTGATTTATTCCCTTTCAGCAAAATTTACTCGAAAGCAAATCTTTCTTCTTCGTATTTATTCCATCGTGAGGGAGTTAAAATGGTGTATCACGTTGACGATTAGTCTTTAGCCAGACTAATTACCTAGTTTCTAGAAAAATCCTTCTCGATATTTGCAAACCGCGTAATAGCCACTTGTTTTACAAAGACACATGTGCAGACAGACACATATTCTCATGTTTTTGGTACATCGACACGAGCCATTTTCCCTAGGAAACCTAATATTCTTGCGCTTCAGCTTCCTACTACGCAGATGCCATGAATCTACTACGTACTCGCATGTTGGTAGCTATAGCTTTTCTTTTGAGTGGGAAATTTTTCCATTCTGTTGTTAGATTGAAAAACCATAAGCTTCAGGAATCTTAAAGATCTGTAGATAATGTTCCAGCCAAACATGATGGAAGGTCAGTTTCACCATTTGGAAATGACCCAGAACACACCTGAAAGTGACGCCGCTCGAATCAGAGAAGAAGAATTCGACAGTGCCAATACCAAATCTGGCAGTGACAACCATGAAGGTGGCTCCGGTGACGACCAAGATCCACGCCCCAAAAAGAAGCGCTATCACCGCCACACTCAATATCAGATTCAAGAAATGGAAGCGTAAGATATGCTTAACTGATGATTTTTTGTCATTTAACTTTCAGTAGTCTTGTTTTCCATAGCTAAAGCTTTCATATTTCCCTCAGTTTCTTTAAGGAGTGCCCTCATCCGGATGACAAGCAAAGGAAAGAGCTAAGCCGTGAATTAGGCCTAGAGCCATTGCAAGTCAAATTTTGGTTCCAAAACAAGCGCACCCAAATGAAGGTATACAACTTTTATTACTTGTACAGCACTTGATTAACCTATTTGCACCAGCATATAACGATCATATTAACCTATTTTGCATCAGCATATAATGTACATAAAAACAAGTTTAAGGATCAAGAGTTTAAGGTCACTACAATTCAAGAGTTTACTTTAGTCAAATGATCCTTAAATTTTTTATTTTTTTTGGTTTCATTAGCTTACTTGGACTTGATTTCATTCTTTCTCACAGACTCAGCACGAACGAAGTGAAAACACGCAGCTCCGAACTGAGAACGAAAAGCTTAGGGCTGAGAACATGAGGTACAGAGAAGCTCTTGGCAACGCCTCATGTCCTAATTGTGGGGGACCGACTGCTATTGGAGAGATGTCTTTTGATGAACATCATTTGAGGCTTGAAAATGTCAGATTGCGAGAAGAGGTTAATATTTTTGATAGATAAATGCGCAACTAATTAACCAGTAACATCATAGAGGCTGAAATCTTTTAAACTGACTCCCGCCTTTGCTTCCCCACTTCCTCTTTTTTTCTTTTTTCTTTCTTTTTTTTCCTGAAGATTGATCGGATTTCGGCAATTGCTGCCAAGTACGTTGGCAAGCCTGTGGTGAACTATCCTCTAATTTCAAGTCCTATGCCTCCTCGACCACTTGAACTCGGTGTATGTAACTTCGGCACTCAACCAGGCATTGGAGGAGAAATGTATGGAGCTGGAGACTTGCTCAGATCATTAAGTGCTCCTACTGAGGCTGACAAGCCTATGATCATTGAGCTTGCAGTCGCAGCAATGGAGGAGTTGATTAGAATGGCCCAGATTGGCGAACCATTATGGATGAATAATGTAGATGGAAGAACCACACTGAATGAAGATGAGTACATCAGGGCATTTCCTCGAGGAATCGGTCCAAAACCAACTGGTTATAAGTGTGAAGCTTCAAGGGAAACTGCTGTTGTTATAATGAATCACATTAACCTTGTTGAGTATCTCATGGATGCGGTAAGCCCAAGATCTTTTTCGGTATGCGAATAGTGTGATACTTTACTTTTGCTCATATATATGTTTGGTTTCCAGAATCAATGGTCAACAATTTTTTCTGGCATAGTCTCAAGAGCAATGACTTTGGAGGTTCTATCAACAGGAGTGGCCGGGAATTATAACGGAGCATTGCAAGTGGTAATTAAGAATCTAATTTCTTAAGACCTTTCAGAAGTTGCTTACATATTATCTTAAGGATAGTTAACAACTGAATTAATCAACCGATTTAGTTAGTAAAAGGATATCGATTGTTTTTTTTCTCCAGATGACCGCTGAATTTCAGTTGCCAACTCCACTTGTCCCCACTCGTGAATCCTATTTTGTAAGATATTGTAAACAACATGCCGACGGGACCTGGGCAGTTGTGGATGTTTCCTTGGACAGTTTACGGCCTAGTCCAGTGGCACGATGCCGGAGAAGGCCATCTGGATGTTTAATTCAGGAGATGCCAAATGGGTATTCAAAGGTACACAATAAATATAATATTTATTGATATGCATTGCAAGTATTTAATTCACTTGTATATCTCAGGTCACATGGGTTGAACATGTGGAAGTGGATGATAGAGGTGTTCATAATCTATACAAGCAGCTAGTCAGTATGGGCAATGCATTCGGAGCAAAACGCTGGGTCACTACTCTTGATCGCCAATGCGAAAGGCTTGCAAGTGCGATGGCAACAAACATTCCCACCGGTGATGTTGGCGGTAATTAATAAGATATAGAAAAAAAAATGTTGTTACTAAAAATTTGAGGTGAACATGTATTTTCAGCTGATGCTGTTCGATTTTTACACAGTGATAACCAACCAAGAAGGAAGAAAAAGTATGTTGAAGCTAGCAGAGAGAATGGTGATAAGCTTCTGCGCTGGTGTTAGTGCGTCAACTGCTCATACTTGGACAACGCTTTCCGGAACTGGGGCTGATGATGTGAGGGTCATGACCCGTAAGAGTGTAGATGATCCGGGAAGGCCACCCGGTATTGTGCTCAGTGCAGCAACTTCTTTCTGGCTTCCTGTACCCCCCAAAAGGGTTTTCGATTTTCTTCGTGATGAGAACTCCCGAAGTGAGGTAGTTGATTTCTTTTAATTTATGTTACCAAAAAGATGAAATTACTTTTGGTACTAAATGATATGGAATAAGGATAGCTATATGGATACCTAGAACAAACATATAAATAAATTAAACAAAAAATGAAACACATGGACTTAATTTTAATGCAATGTCATTCATTTAACGGTGGTATGGTTAAATCGGTACTTGTGTATATACAGTGGGATATCCTATCTAACGGTGGAGTTGTTCAAGAAATGGCTCATATTGCCAATGGCAGGGATACAGGCAACTGTGTCTCTCTACTTCGAGTAACTGTAAGCTTCTTAGCACTTAATACTGCCATTCTATCCTGTTTCATCTCCTTAGTCTTGCTTCGACAGTTAATTAATTTAAAAAAAAAAAACTTCAGAGTGCAAATTCCAGCCAGAGCAACATGCTGATATTGCAAGAGAGTTGCACTGATCAAACAGCTTCTTTCGTAATCTATGCACCGGTAGACATTGTGGCGATGAATGTAGTACTTAACGGTGGTGACCCAGATTACGTTGCCCTTCTTCCTTCAGGATTTGCTATTTTTCCTGATGGGACTGGATCAGGAGGTATTGGCGAATCAGGGTCCGCAGGCGGATCGCTTCTCACAGTTGCTTTTCAGATTCTAGTTGATTCAGTTCCTACAGCGAAACTCTCTCTTGGATCCGTAGCAACTGTTAACAATCTTATTGCCTGCACTGTCGAGAGGATTAAAGCTGCCTTATCATGCGAGAATGCATGACCTATATATAAATATTTGATTCCAAGGTGATTAATTCTTCTTCAAACACTTGATATTTTTATGACTGAATCTGATCTTGGTGACAAATTCTTTTTGCAGCTGTTTTTCTGTTCATGAACTGAAGAGGAAGGTGATGATGATTATGGGGCAATGGGCGAAGTCAAGAGCGCACCTTGCATGATCTTTTGTTCCCCTCATAGATTTTGTTTAGGGTGGTGGAGATGGTAAATTTGCAAAGCCACCCTAATCGTTAATTTGTTGGATGAGCAAGGATTAGAGGTTCGGGAATTGACTTCCTCAAACACTAAAGTAAAAGCCATCAAATGCTTCTGTAAGACATATAACCACAAACTGTGGAACCTTCTTCACTCCTTTATTAACTTGGTAGTCGGTTAGGGTTTCGTGTTGTTCGCTTCACTTGTTTGTATTGTTACACCATGGCGAAAGCAGGCAATGTCTTGTCTGTTTCTCATGTTTTAGAGGCCTTTTTCTTCCAAGTTAACGCTCCTCAGTATGTGCACAAACAATGTTGCGCAACCTCTTAAAAATTAGCCAGTAATTACCAAAAAAGCTAATTAATTGATGGAATAGCACGGCTTTAATATTGAAAATGTGTAGTTTTGTATACAGAGATCGAACGTCACTGTTACCGAATCCATCAGTTCAGTCGTGTTGAATTATATATCAGGAATTAAAGAACAGATAAATTTTTTTATGTCAATTCGCCCTACTATAGAACGATTAACTAAAGTAATTGGAGAACAATTGAACAAAAAAGAAGCCAAACAGAGATATAATGGAATTAAAGTTGAGTTTACACACACTCAGTTCTTTCTTTAATCACAACTCGATCGGGAGGGAGCAAGAAAATAGTACAAGATGTAGCGAAAACAGAAGGGCCATTCTTCACCTTTTCCTCCCAATTTGATCAAACTCATTGGAAGGCTGCTCTTGAATTTCCTGTGAACGGGTCACAAGCAAGGAAGATGCCACTAAAGCTAATATCAAAGTGGACTAAATAGAATAAATTATGTTTGCCTAAAGATAAATGTGGTCTGGGGTTTCATTTCATTAGATCAGCGAAAAGGATGCTGTTAGTGAAGGGGTGAATCAATGCCCACGTAACTTGTACTATTTATATTACTATTTTGTATAATTTATTTACTTATATATAATTTATATCCTTTTTGCGTACATGCTACTTTTTATAATTTGATGATTTGAATGTCATCTCCTATATTTATAAAAGAACACTCTAAAGTGGTAAATATAATTCTTAATATTCATGAGCATATCAAATTTTAAAATAATAAAAGTAATTCTTTATCAAATTAGATTTTAACATTTTCAAAAAAATTCAATTTGAGTCCAAACATTTTAAATTTTTTTAAAGAATATCAACACTTTGAAAACCTTTAATTTAACCATCAACTTTAACAACTCTGTAAACCCCCCTTTAAAAGAATTCATTCTAGCTTTTTTTTATAAATTTTTTATAGATCTAGATGTACAACTTAACTGGCAAATGGGTACCAAAGAAAGCCCCACATGCTGTCTAGTTTTCTAAATGATCTTCTTCAGTTAATGATGTGTTTCTTTCAAGTTTAGTTAATAGTTTTGCCCTTGATAATTGTTTGGCGGAGGCAATGTATACGATAGTGTTCTGTAAGGGCCGGTACTGTACCTGTCAAAAAACAGAATGGCATAGGGGGTGTGATACCAGCCGGTACTGGGTCGATACTGTGAATCCTCAATTTCTGAGGACTGATTTACAAAAATGAAAAAATTTTCACTAATATTACCCCACCTCCCCAACGTCTCTTATGTTCTCTACCTTTCATTTTTGGTTTTTTCTCTTGCTCCTTCACCAACTCGTCCTCTCCTCTCTTTGTCGCTCTCATCGTCCTCTCCTCCACTCCTGGCAGTTCGCGGTGCTTTTCGGCGGTGCTTGGCTGCTCTTCCACCATGCGACGTTCGCCAACTCCGCCTATCGCGGGTCACCACCTCCGCCTGTCGTCAACAACCACCATCGGCTCTACTCTTCAGTCTTCAATGACCACCAACACCATGGCACCACATCCGACATATCTGAGAATAATACCCATATTTAGACCCGACCCATCACCGAATCTATTGTGAATTTCTGTTTGTTGGGTGTTCTTTTTTTTTTTCCAATTTCTGTTAGAATGTTTCTGTTAATTGTTTGTGAGTTTGTGTTGTGATTGTGAGGAATGAAATTGTGAAGGATTTCTGGTAAATTGTTTGTGTTGGAGACGGATTTGAAGTTGGTAAATAGTAACGGAAATGTGAAATTTGTGGTTGGTTTAGTTGGTTTATGGTTTTGGTAATGAAAACATGAAATTTGTAGTTGGTTTGGTTGGTTGGTATTTGGTAACGAAAATGGAAGAGCCGAATGTTTGGTTCATGAAACTTGAAAGTCGTATACTGCAATATATTGTGGTTAATTGTAATGGTTTGTTGGTTAGTTTGGTTCACATTGAATTTTTGAAACAAATAAAATTTTTTCAATAAATTTGAAAATAAAAATAGAATTAAAAATGAAAACAGAAAATTAAGAAGATCCATTCATGCTTTGCTAAATGGCATCATATTCATAAGAAGATTCATTCATGCTATGCTAAATGGCATCTAGCTGTAAGTGCAATTATATTACCATTACTTGAAGAAAAGATAATTTGTCTAAACATACACAAAAAAGAACCTAAATTGAAAGAGCTCAAATGACATCATATTCATATAGAAGAAGGACAACAATTAGAATCGACTACTTTAGATATATCTAAAGTTTGATTTATTAAATTTTAGATTAAATTAATTTTTATTATTTGTTTAAGAAGTCATAATTAATTGTAATGTTTAAGATGTATACTAGTTTTTAAATTTCAATTTAATTCTAATTATCTTATCCAAATTTACAGTGAAATATTTTATTATCCCTAATCTTCTTAATTCATCTTGATTATTGTAAGAAAACAATTAGTAAAAAGAACTATGTGGTAATGGTTTGGGAGGTTCTTTAAATATCATTGCCAATTTTGTTGATAAAACTACTAAAGGATTATTTTCTTAGAAAACTAACATCTTCATATTTTTGTTACAGATAAATGGAAGGAAGTTTAACTACTCCTGATCAAACTACTTCAGGAAGATATAATGATACAACTTGAGCTCATGTTGCATTAGTCCCAGGTATAAAGAATCATAGAATTTGGTTGTTTTGTAACAAGCATTTGAAAGGTGGAGGAATCACCCGATTAAAGAAGCATTTAGCTGGGGTTAAAGGAGATGTAGAACCCTGTAAAAATGTAAGCTATGATGTGAACTGGCAAATGAAAACATTGCTTGATGAATATCAACACGAGAGAGATAGAAGGGAAAGGTTGAATTTTGAAATTGGTAGTGAAAATTTGTTTTCTAGTTTCCATGGTGATTATGGAAATGTTGAAGGTGGTAGTGTTACTAGTAGTGTTCTATCTCAGGCTCAAGAAGAAGTATCTAAACCTGATGTGTGGAAGAGAAGAAGGTAGGTGACTAGTCTCTTTGCACCACAACTCCTAGAGCTTAACCTTCAATTCGTAGTGCAATGCAATCAAGAGATGCGGCTCACAATGTCGATATGGCAGTAGGTAGATGGTGATAGGATACAGGTTCATCATTCAAAGCTTCTCAATCTTATTATTATCTACCTATGATGGATGCAATAGCCTCTTATAACCCGGGATACAAGGTCCTTTGATTGATGACTTAAGAGGTAAGCTTTTGAGTTGTTCTGTTTCTGAAATTAGAAGTTATTTAGTTGAAAGAAGAGCGAATCAGAGTACTTATGAATGTTCAATTATGTGTGATGGTTGGACAAATAAGAGACAAGAGCCTTTTATAAATTTTTTGGTTTATTCTATAAATGGCTCTATGTTTTTGAAATCTATTGATGCATCTTGCCTGATTAGAAACACTAGGAATTTATTTGGGATATTTGATGAAGTTGTGAACGAAGTAGGGCTATAAAACATTTTCAGTTTATTACTGACAATAATTTCGCTTATAAAACGGCAGAAAAAAGGCGTCAGAATACGTATAATTCTTTTTTTGGACTCCTTGTGTTGTACATTGCATTGACCTAATGCTGAAGAATATAGGAAATCCTAAGTTTTTTTTTTCTGTTATTGATGATACTATGCAGAAAGCTAAAAAGGTGACAAAGTTAATTTATAATCGTACATGGGTATTGAATTTCTGACTTGTTGAAAATTAATTATCACTTTATTTTGTTTATAGCGCTACTTTTGTTATCTTATAACTTACAATTTCTTGGTATGATCAATTCGGAAATTGTGTTACAGAATTGAAAAGGTTTGCAATTCAAATTTTAAGTCAATGTGTGAGTGCAACAGGCTATAAATGAAAGTGGCACATAATTGATTTTATCCACACTAAAAAAGGAATAAATTGGAGCATAAGAGGTTGAATGACTTAGTTTTTGTTTGATACAATTTAAAGTTTCGGGAAAGATATTTTATTATCATTATTAATTTCTATATAATTTCTTATTATTTTCTAATAATTAAATTATATCCCATTTTTTGTGATTGTTGGAAATTGGAATTATTGGGCATTGTTGAAAATGGAAATTATTATATGAATGTTTTATGATTGTTGGAAATGAGAATTGTTGGGAATTATTAGAAATGGAAATTTTTATATGAATATTTTGTGATTGTTGGAAATGAGAATTGTTGGAATTGGAAATTATTTTATGAATGTTTTGTAATTGTTGGAAATGGGAATTGTTGGGAATTATTGGAAATGGAAATTGTTATATGAATGTTTTGTGATTATTAGAAATTGTTGGAATTGGAAATTATTTTATGAATGTTTTGTGATTGTTGGAAATTGTTGGAATTGGAAATTATTTTATGAATGTTTTGTGATTGTTGGAAATGAAAATTGTTGGGAATTGTTGGAATTCGAAATTGTTTTATGAGTGTTTTGTGATTGTTGGAAATGAGATTTGTCGGCAACGGAAATTATTATATGAATGTTTGGTGATTGTTGAAAATGGGAATTGTTAGAATTGGAAATTATTATATGAATGTTTTGTGATTCTTAGAAATGAGAATTGTTAGGAATTGAACCTAGACTGATGCTTGAACAAGTAAATAAATGATTGATATGTTTAAGATGATGATTGAGGATATAAATTTAAGAATGAATTGTTATACTTTATGTAACATCCTGTCTCCTATACATACGACTAGAACATATAATTGTAAGACATTTATATGACTTAAGATACAAGAACGTTAGACATAAGTTAATTGTGACTTATATATCGGTTGGTACATTCATCCAAGTATATATTCTTTCATTTGGCATTTTTTAAGTAAGTATGCCAAATTGTAATTATGACAAATGGTGAGTCATTGTTTAAGTTGGGAAGACTCCACTACAGGTTGTAATTATGATAAATGGTGAGTCAGAGGAGATAAATAGTACACATGAGGGACATGAAATGGACTCACGTATTATATTGTTTAAGTTAGGAAGAATCTACCATAGTTTCGATTTCGCACCGAAACACTTCATAT
>JAOQMS010000009.1:1457744-1475263 GCA_027563885.1 Erythroxylum longipes | reverse complement strand
TGATGCATTTCATAAAATGCATGCTCAGATAAAGGCGTTGTGACTTGAGATGCCAGTTAGAAGCGCTTCCACATAGAACTTTGCTTCGTGATAAATCTGTTCTGCACGTCGAACTATGCTCCATGAATATGTTCTGATTGAGCCCTACAGGCCAAAACATCTGTATCTGTCTGTGAAAGGCTCTCATTCATAACAATAAGAACGAATATGAGTCTCATGCACGTCCCATGCAAGTGCGTGTGCACTATTTGAGCAATATGCAAGCTGAAGTAGCTAATCTTCTGTTATGTTTACTTTTGAATATATGCTCATCTGTTTGAATGAATAACCCTAAGATGTGTTCTATCTGTGTGATCCGGTGAATTCGTTAATGATGGTTCACTCACTGAGTTCACAAAACTCACCCAAAATTTGCAATTATTTTTCAGGATCAGGAGATTACCCCTTAGGCTAGTGGGAGTATACCTACAGTATACAATTGAAGGATAGAAGTCGGGATTAGTTCGCGTCTGCATTGCATTTTTCTGAACTTGTATTGAATTATTTAATTCGGAACTTCTTGTATACTCAACGATGTATATTTTATCAATGAATGAAGTGAATATTTTAAGAGAAATGATAATGATGCCATGTGCGAGTTAGTTTCGTTATTGTTTTAACATACCAATATCGTAGGTTATATGCCTAAAAGCTTAGGTATATACCCTATGGTAGGGGGATGTTACACTTTAGTTGTTCAAATCTGGAAATTTGGTGATGATATAACAATGAAAGGGGTCTTATGATGGCTAAAGTGATTCAATAAGATGAATGTTGTGTATTAAGTAAAGATGATTAATAAAATGGAAGTTGGTGATCTTTAATACTTGAATAACCTTAGTGAATGATAGAATGATGAACTTAGAATACTCTTGTTCAATTGAGGTGTAAACCTAAGTTCAATTTAGACATATTTGAGTTATGAAATGTGAATGATCTTGAGATGTGAATTTAGGAAATATATCCGGAATTGTCATTGAATATACATCATACATAATACATACATATGTGCATAAGTGAGTACTTTTGTGATAGGTGCAAAGAAGTAATGTGTAAATGTGTGATTGCCTATTATAGGGGAGCAAATAGAATGAGACGTCTGGACGTTGCCAGGACGTCTAGGCAATAAGCTATTTGGAGTAAACCGTAAGTTAACTTAGATGTGTCAACCCAAGTATACGTCTTTTTTTTGTTTCTGTTTAAGTTATATGTATCATGAATTGGCTTAGATGTATCTCACTATGCTCTTGTTTAATTTTGACATATGAATTGTTACTGGTTTGATTGCGATAATTCCAAACATTAATTGTCCGAGGAGATCATTATTTGGGACTATATTAGAAGTTACTCAATTCAAAGACTACGTTTCATTTATTATAAAAGTTTCTATAATTTTATTAAATATGTTGTGATAATTAAATAATAATAAAATATTTGATAATTAAATAAGACTGTAAATAGTTGGATGTGTTTGATTGGTTTTTAACGAATAAGTTGGTAGCATTAGATTACTACATTTACCATTATATTAATTACTATAAAAGAAAATTTTTTATTAAAAATTACTAATGTTAATTAAATTCAAAATTTACTAAAAATACTTAATTTAATAATTTAGACCTTTATCATAATATTTGTAAAATATTATTAGCTGATGTTATGATCATTTAATATTTTGTTGAATTTGTAGACTTATAAATTAGGTCACTTATGTATGAATATTAAATTTTAATAATAAAATATCTTTTAAAAGTTTACATGTTTGCTTATTGCCAATTTTTTGGGGCCTTTTTTTTACTTCGCCCAAGGCCTGTAAAGCATTACGAATAGCCCTGGTTGTTCTCACTTACATACCGGTGTTACTGGTAATATATTATCTTTTACCATGTTAAAAGTTACTAGGAGAGTTTAATTATATTTTTTTTATTTCTCATACCAACTTAAAATTTATAGGAATATATTCTATGTCTACATTTTTATTTTGAAGATTGACCGTTGTTTTATTCTTCGAACTGTTACAGGTTCCATAACTCTTATTATTGTATGACAGAGAAATTCCCTCATAACTATTCCTTAAATTCTTTTAGGAGACAGCTAGTTCTAGTGGAAAGGCATTAGCCAAGGATTTTCCACTTAAGCAGTCACTAGAAGTGCTTGAATCAACAATAAGTTGAAATGGTTGAACATTAATTATTTCATAGTAGAGGCATTCAACCTTGAGACCAGTTATGAAAAGAAATCTCGAAATGTGGAAGAAATCTAAATCTGTGGAAACATCTAAACTCTATCAATAAATTGTCTAAATCATTACTTCCAATGGTAATAAGTTGGTATAGCTATCGACGCTAGAAACACAAAAATGAAAGGTGCTTCAAAAGCAAATCCTAGACTAAGGCTATGTTTGGTTAGAGGTTTATTAATAGAATAGAATAGAATGCAATATTATTTCATTGTTTGAGAGAAAAGTTTATGATAGAATGGAATAGGATGAAATGGGAGAGTTTCACATTACATCTCATTCCATCTTAAATAACAAAAATGAGTTACCTTTGATTTGGGAGGTTTAGGATGGAATGTAAAATGATAAACAAAATTTCACTATATTACATTATAAACCCTTCTTCCAAACAATATTTCATTATATTGCATTATGAATCCTTTCATCCCTCTCAAACAACAATTTTCTAATAATAATAATATATAAAAGACATTTTGACATATTATGTCTGAGGTTGCTCTCATTATTGTTTCAATGTTTATTACACTTAATAAGCAATACATGATTATAGATGCAATTCATATAATTTATAATAACATAACATCAAATTAAGAGACTAAAATTTATTCCTTGTCTCTTATTTATTATTAAGCATACTACTTCTTTATTATTATTATTATTATTGATACTTAAAAGATTAGATGTCAATATTTTTGACGAGAATGTTAGATAATTTTGAAATATGTGTAATAGCTTATGAATATTATATTTTATATAAATTATTTAATGAATTAACAACTCAAAACTAAATAAAATAATTAACATAAGTGATTAATGAAACTCCATAATACATTGCAAAATTTAAGGATTGGAGTACAAGACTTTTTATACTTAAAAATTTTAGAGAAATTATTCAAACCAAAATTGTTAAATTCAATTTTTTTATTTATGCATCGAACTTACTTATTAATCCACAAATCGAATGTAATTATTAATTATATAAATATATTATAGCTTTGACTTAAATAAATATTGGTATATGTATAAAAGGATCCATAAGGTTATTACAAATTGTAGACAATCATACACGACAACATGATCTTCAAATGGACCTATTTAATCGGGCCACATACAGACGCGTATAAGTAGCTTGAAAACATTCAAATTTTAAGGTAGCTTGTTCTTTCTTTCTTAGTTAAACTTTCACTTGAGTGTTGGAGGGTTCAATCTTCAAATCACCTTTAACACTGTTGACTTTTACTTAATTTACAGGTCTATATAGTTTAGTACATGAGTAATTTTCGGTCATACAAGTCTATGTTTATTTCATCCTTACTTTCGAGTATTATACTTAAGTAGACTATAGGGATCACATTATCTTTCATGCCTTAGTCCTTTCTAGTTAAAATATGTTGTATTTGTTAGAAAATAAACGTGTGAAAAATCTTCAAATAGCTGCATTTTGCACTTACAAGAATTTGTTGATGTTTCATCGTCATAAAAAAGGTTCAAATTTCAATCATCAGGTCTATTCTTATGAAAAAACAAAATATGACTCATTCTTAACCCTAATAAAGAATAAAATGAAGCAAAATAAGGCACACTTTTAACAAAATAAGGCAAAATAGGACGCACTTTTAACCCTTATAAAGAATAAAATAAGACAAAATGGAACCTACTCTTGATCTTCTTAAAGATTTTTTTTTTTACCTTGCTCAAAGTTTATAAAATGTTAGAAACAACCTTGCCCTTTGTAAAAAAGTTTTATGCGTAACCAAAGGTTTTTGTTAAGAATCTTTCATTTTTATTTCCAAAATATGGGATCTAATTGATTGGATATAGAATTGAGCCAACAAATTTTGGTTAATGTATATATCTTCTTCTATTTAGAAGAGACTAATTATATTTTTGCGGCTTTGTCAAATTTACTAAAATTCTTTATGATTTAAAAATTTTGTAAAAATTTCTTCTACTTTGAAATCAATCTCTATGTTAAATTTTATTATTAATTTTCACTTCCTATACATTTTTAAGATACATAACATTATATATACATGAGCAGTTAAGTCAATTAAGGAGATTGAAAAAGTAAATCACAGCATAGTTATGTGTCAAATGAATAAACATAACTATATCTATTGATTATTAGTAATACATTCATTAGTTTAAATATTATTACATAATAAACAAACATTTCATAAAATAATTAGTTTACTATAATATGAAATTAATAAATATAATAAAACTTTTAATTTTAAATAAAATAAATTAATATTATAAAACTATTATAACAATATAAATATGATTATACTTTTTCATCACTCCTTGTAATGTGACAATTCATATATAAAAATGTCAAATCAATAAAAGGTAACATTAAAATTTAACAAAGATTGATTCCAAACTTGCATAAAATATAAGAATTTCTCATGAAATTTTTAAAGAACATAAAACTTTGATAAATAATTAAACAACAGATGAAGAGATTAATGTTATTTACCTTGTTTTAGTATAAAATATACTTGACTAACCCTTGATTGATTTCTTGGGCTTTCCCGTTTTAATCTGGGCAGCTTAATTCCTAATGCTTGCAAAAGACAGTCCATCGAAGGATAATCTCTTGACCATATATTTAACACAATCACATTAACTCATCACCAAATCTTCAATCTAACAACCACCTGTTTAGTTTTGTTTTTAGATTTTTTTTTAGAACAAAAGAATCTGCAGCTGTTATTCTTTGAATGCGCATTAGGTAAATCCTCAAATTGACGCAATAGCCTGCAAATCACGCTAACCGGATACTCTGCACTAAACAAGCCCTGTATGAGAGGTTCGATTGAAAGAGTGTAAGCGGAGGTATTCGAACACAGAACCTTTCGACCCCTGCCCCTACTCCACTAACTCAACCACCTTGATTAATTTTGCTTTTAGAATTTGATCTCATTATGATACATAAACTTCCTTTCCAAAATCTATCCATAGCCAATGACCTAATTTTCAAGATTTCATCTACAAATAACCATGAAGAAGTGTTCTTTTACCAAGTTACACCTACTAGAACAGCTACAAACGCCATAACTAACAGAAGTAGAAGTACAGGGTAACCTAGTGTTCCTTCATAAATTGGAACTAATGTCAGAAAAACAAAGCTTGAGAAAATTGAAGCTGCTCTAATACAAGCAGGATACAGAATTTTGAGTTTCAAACTCTCTTTTTCCTTCCCACCGGAGGCCGCTTACCAATCGATGTAGTGGTCTTACCAGGCTGAGACGTCAAACCGCGCAGAAAAGCCAACACACCGAAGCCAAAAAAGGGGTAATACATCATCTTTAGCGAATCAGAGGCCTTGCCTGAGCTCATCAACTCTGCTAAAATAGCTGCCTGCAACATTTCAGATTGCAAGAAAGGGATTGCAAATTGTCCAACACCGGAAAAGGTCAATAGAAGACAAAATAGGGAATCAATTACAAGAAATCTTATGTTCATGTCCTCGTCCTTTTTGAAAAGTATAGTTTCATGCATATCTTATGTCTTTCCACCATATACACCAACACTAAATCATATTCGTGATCGAGTAATCATCCGTAATGAATGTGCTTGTGGTGAGTAAAACCACTCCAGAAGGAATTCAAGTAGAAGAATGGGATTTTGTTTTAGAGGGTAAGTTGATTATACCAAAACGCCCACAAGCCTAAGTTGTTTGGAGCAAACATTATAGAAATTGCGAAATCGGTCATATATTCATATATATACAATTCATAAATTTAAAGCATTGTTGTGCTATAGAACTGTTTTATACTCATAGTACCACTTGGTTTTTTTCTTTCTCCTTGTTTCTGTGGCATTAAGTACAACTATAGGCACAACAAAAAGACGGTTTAAAAACAAATCAGATCTCCATAATATACTGTCCAAAATGCTCATATTCTACAAGTTGACAATCATACATACTAAATCTCAATGCAAGAAACTACAGCAGCTACGGACAACAACAACAAGGATACTTTGATACTGGCTGATTTCAAGGATCAGAAGACATAAAATGAATTGAAACATTGGTATAATACCAAAATAACTAAATGCGCATAAGCATTGGTGTGCGCTTGAGCGTTATCAATTCTTTTATTCAAAATCCAAACCCAGCAATCAAATTGATAAAAACAAAGGAGCAAGATCCACATTAATCCCCAAATAATTACTGCATAAGCAAAAATCGAAATAAAAAAGACAGATATTTGCACCATTGAAGTCAAAACCGAGGAGCCATAGATCAAACAGGTGGTGGGAAACCATGGTTTTGCGCCCAGAATCCCGACAAGATTGATGAGAGAGAGAGGCCATTGGAAGAGTAGCTCTAGCCAAACAAGTCCCACGAACCAATTAGGCTTGTCGAAGATGAGATAGTCGCCGTACTGCCTGCGGTACCAGCTCTTGAGATCGACGAGAAAAACTGGGAAAAGGGACGGAGGGAGGCAGGTCTGGGCGTCGATCAACGGCGCAGCAACAGCGATCACGAAGAAGAAAAAGAAGAGCACAAAGTCCACAAGCTTCAGAGATGCACCCATTGAAGATTGATGTTGGAACTAAGCCTCCAGTCCTCCTGGTACCGTCGTTAATTAACAAGTGATTCAGATGTGGATCTACGATAATAACTACCCTATATCATATGGGTCAGGCTACACATCACATCACGTCACATCACATAAAATCAGACACGTCGGCCTCTATTATATAATATTGGATACCTTTTTTATTAATTTTTAATGTATATATTTTAGTACAAAATATATTTGTTTGTCTCTATCGTGTATAATGTTATACATATTGTACCGATCATATCAGATCCCGTTTTATTAATTTTTAAAAATTATAAAATAATTTTTAATTTTTTAAATTATAGAATAATCCCTTGTTTATATACATATCCACAATTATTTTTTATATTTGGATAATTAAATAAAGCAAACCAAATATTTGATAAATTTGTAAATGTTGGATATATGAAACTTCACAGATAAAAATTATATATTTGCTACTAAGTGTTAAGGTAAAGATTCGGCAATTGCAGTTGACGTTGGAACTTCATAGAAGGAAAATGTTATTGAAGATTACTATACTATGATAATCTTAAATATTTAATTTAATTTTTGATTTTAATCTAATCCAACCAAAATCAACATCATTTAATCTACTTTATTTTGACTCTTAGTATTGTCATATACCATTATTATTTTAATTTTCGAATAACTTTACCTTTTGTTAAAAATCCAAATATTAAGTATAACATTGTTCAAGAGAATAGTATCTTCTAAATAATTAAGTCAAGTTCTCTCCTTTTTTATTGTTAATTCTTATTAATCTTCCTCTATTTTCAATGAAAATTGAGAAATATATGTACGTCATTATTATTTACTTAAATTTTAATGTTAATACTTAACCGAATCTTACCTTTAAAAATTAAGAATTAAATTATTTGTTTTCTAATATTAAGAAGTTGGACTTATTTTTAGGAAATTAAAATGTATTGAATGAATAAGAGCCTTTTAAGGAGATACAAGAGCTAAGGGCTCATATATAAAGATGTCAATGGGATGGGCTGGGCCGAGTTCAAGCTGCTTCTGGCTCGACCCAGCCCCTGGCCCAACCACGGGCTAGAAAAACATTATACTAATATTGGGAGATGTTTAAGGAATTATGTGTTTGTTTCCCATGACAATATATTTTTATGTATTTTTTGATTCAGTATTTTTATAAACAGTTACTGCAAATTGGTAGGAGTATGGTGATGCAGGTAGTGGAGGATCTTTGGCAAACAAAAACTTAGAAATACAGGTAATTAATTTTAAATGATCAAAAATTCTTAATATTTTTGGATAAGATGGATAAATTTGTTAAGTGAGGGAATGAGGATAAAATTTCATATTTGATAACTTTGGTTTGTTAAATGGCTATAGGTCAATTTTAATCAGCACAAGTGTATAAAATATGCTCACTCTTTGGGAATCATATGGATATGCGCCTCATATTGTAACAATAATTTAGGCAAGAAGCTACTATTATAAAGGGATTTCCTGTTCAAACTTAATGGAAATATAATCCTTATTCAGATCATTATAATCTAAGATAGAGGAATCATCCAAATTTTATCTATGAAAATTGAGGAGGGAAGCAAAGATACAAACCTTAAACTTTCAATAGACAACTTCAAGAATTTGCATATGCTTAATCTCTTCTCTCAAATTCAGGTATGCCTTTGAATAAAATAGTTAAGACACTTGATAATAATACTAAAAATTTGTAGTAAGAAACAAAGACAAGCCTTCAGAATTTACAAAATCAAATCACTCAATTAGCCACATCTATTAGTAAATTGGAAGTGCAAGTATCAAGAAAATTACCATCACAAATAGTGGTAAATTCTAAGAAAATTTTGAGTGCAATAACATTGAGAATAGGGAAAGAAATTCAATCTGACTCTTCTTTACCAATGTAGGTGAAAATGTATGAGGTAGGAGAGAATAAAGGAGAAATTCTAGCTTAAGACACAATAAAGGTAAATTTTGATTTTTCTTTGCCTATACAATCTAATGTATGTGTACATCCTTTCTTTTGTAGATTGGCTAAATCGAAATAAGAGAAATATGAAAGAGAGATCTTAAAGATCTTAAAAAAGGTGAAAATTAATATGTTGTACTAGAAGCCATCAAGTAAATTCCAAAATATGCAAGGGTCTTGAAAGAACTATGCACAAATATAAGGAAGCTAAAGGAAAATGAGAGAATAATTTTAGGTAGGAATATTTTATCTATGATAAATAGGAAAATACTAGAAAATATAAAATCTAGGTATATTTTTGCACTTCTTTGTATCATTGATGATAATGAAATTAAGCGTGCCATGCTGGAATTAGGTACACCTATTGATTTCATACTATTCTTAAATTACCAAGCTTTAAATTCAAATTCTTTATAAGAAACTAATTTATTTATTCAAATAACTAAGTTCTTATGTGCATGCTATGTTTTGGTATTTCCAACATATTTTTACTTCTTGAAAAACTAAAGATTGTTTAAAACATTTAGCTTTAATTTTATTGGGAAGATTATTCATGAAGATGATTAAAACAAAAATTGATGTGGATGAGGGTACCATTTTCGTTATGTTTGATGGATAAATATTGAAATTTAATGTTTTTGAAGAAATAAAGAGGTTTAACAATTTTAAATGCAATGATGTTGTAGAATCATTATGATGCTAATAAAGTTAAAAAATTTTAAATGCAAAAAATATTGCCTTCTATTTTACAGGCTCTAAAGTTATAATTGAAAGTTTTACCTGATCAATTAAAATATATCTAGTTGGGTGAGGAAGAGTACTTGCGATCATTTAAAAATGGTTGAGTAAAGAGCAAAAAGAGAGGCTAGTAACACTTCTAAATGAGTATAAAACTACAATTGGTTGAATCTTAGCTGATACAAAAAGCATAACTCTAGTGATTTACATGCATAGGATTTTTTAAAAGGAAGTGCTAAGCCGATAATGGAATCACAAAAAAGACTCAATCCAACAATGAAAAAGGTGGTAATGAAAGAGATTGTAAAACTTTTGGAAGCAAGTATAGTCCATTTGATTTCAAACAGTGAGTAAGTGAGCTCAAATCATGTTATGCCAAAGAAAATTGAGATGAAAATAGTGAGAAATCAAAGTGATGAGTTGGTGCCATTGAAAATGGGTTACAAATGAGTATAAATTTTAGGAAGCTTAACTTTGATACTAGAGAGGATCATTTCCCATTACATTTTGTAGATTAAATGTTACAAAGGCTTGTTGGTAAACCATAATTTTGCTTTTTGGATAGGTTTTCTCAAGTTACTACCAGATAGTGATAGCTTAAGAAAATCAAGAAAAGCCTTCTTTACATACAGTTTTCGAATGTGTGCTTTTAGGCAAATGCCCTTAAGTCTGTCAATGCTTCAGGAAGATTTCAAAGGTGTATAATGAGTTTTTTCTCCCGAGTGTATTGAGAATTGCATTGAAGTATTCATGGATGATTTCACTATTTAGGAAGATTCGTTGATGATTGGGTAAATCATTTATTTAATTTTATTAATATTTAATTTTATTAAATGATGCATTAAAACAAATTTAGTGTTAAGCACCTAAACAAATTATTTTATGGTTGATCAAGGCATTGTTTTGGGACATATGATTTTATATAGGGTCAAGGAAGTTGATAAAGCAAAGATTGATTATGTTGTGAACTTACCTTGCCCTAAAAATGTTAGGGAAGATTGATCTTTTCTTAGACATGCATGATTTTATTGTATGCTTATTAAATAATTTTTAAAGAATGATATATCATTATCAAAGTTGCTACAAAAAGATATTCCAAATGAATTTGGTAAAGAATGTTAAAAAGATATTCCAAATGAGTTGTTTATTTTGTATCTTTATTATCAAACACTGTTGAGAAAATCCTTTATTCAGGTTAACAAAAGTCGGTCGTATTATTGGGTGTGAAATTCTTTCACAGGCAGTGAGGACGAGGGATAGCGTCAAGGGTTAAGTGGTGTCGCTCAGTAAAGCCTTGTATAAAACTATTGTTGTTAGTGAAATAATTAAATTAGGTGCAGGTCTCGCATATGTAGGCAAGGAGTGTCGAACTGCGTTACCAAAATTTTGGTGTTATTTGTTATTTCGCTTTTGACTGTTTTTGTTTTTGTTTGTGCTAGAGACGACCATGGTAAAATTGGAAAGTTTGCGAAGCTACTATCTCCTACGATTTTTCATTATCCATCAATATGATATCCTGAATGATCTCTTTGGAGAACTTGTATCCTTGCCCTTTCTAAGTTGATTTAATGCCTTGTCTTGTATATAGAAATTTCATAAAGTTGTTCTTGCTCACATACCCGTGTTACTAGTAATATATTATCTTTTACCATGTTAAAAGTTACTAGGAGAGTTTAATTTTCTTTTTTACTTCTCATACTGACTTAAAATTTATAGGAATATATTCTCGTATTGAATGTCTATATTTATATTTTCAAGATTGACCGTTGTTTTATTCATCGAACTGTTACAGGTTCCATAGCTCTTATTATTGTGTGACAGAGAAATTTCCTCATAACTGTTCCTTAAATTCTTTCAAGAGACAGCTAGTTCTAGTGGAAAGGCATTAACCAAGGATTTTCCACTTGAGCAGTCACTAGAAGTGCTTGAATCAACAATAAATTGAAATAGTTAGACACTAATTATTTCACAGTAGAGGCATTCAACCTTAAGACTAGTTATGAAAAGAAATCTCGAAAAGTGGAAGAAATCTAAATATGTGGAAATGTCTAAACGCTATCAATAAATTGTCTAAATCAGTACTTCCAATGGCAATTGGTTGGTATAGTCATCGACCCTAGAAACACAAAAATGAAAGGTGCTTCAAAAGGAAATCCTATGTTTGGTTGGGGTTTATTAATAGAATGAAATAGAATGTAATATTATTCCATTGTTTGAGAGGAAGGTTTATAATGGAATGAAATAGGATGGAAGTGGAGAGTTTCACATTACATCTCATTCCATCCTAAACAATAAAAATGAGTTACCTCTGATTTGGGAGGTTTAAGATGGAATGTAAAATGATAAACAATTTTTCACCATATTATATTATAAATCCTTCTTCCAAACAACAATTCACTGTATTACATTATGAATTCTTCTATTCCTCTCAAACAATAATTTTCTAACTTTACATTTTTTACATTCCATTTAATTATGAATCATTTCATTCTATTAAAAATTAATAGCTTATGAATAATATATTTTATATAAATTATTTAATAAGTTAACAACTCAAAACTAAATAAAAGAATTAACATAATTGATTGTTGAAACTCCATAATACATTGCAACTCATACATCCTATTATTAGAGTTGCTATTGTAAAATTTAAGGATTGGAATACAAGACTTTTTATAGTTAAAAATTTTAGAGAAATTATTCATAACAAAATTTTTAAATTCAATTTTTTTATTTATGCATCGAACTTACTTATTAATCCACAAATCAAATGTAATTATTAATATGTAAATATATCATAGCTTTGACTTAAATAAATATTGGTATATGTATAAAAGGATCCTTAGGGTTATTAAAAATTGTAGACAATCATACATGACAACAAAATCTTCGAATGGACCTATTCAATCGGGCCACATACAAACGCATATAAGTAGCTTGAAAACATTCAAAATTTAAGGTAGCTTGTTCTTTCTTTATCTCTTTCTTAGTTGAGCTTTTACTTGAGTGTTGGAGGGTTCAATCTCGAAATCACCCTTAGAACTGTTGACTTTTGCTTAATTTACAAGTCTATATATATAGTTTAGTACATGAGTAATTTTCGGTCATACTAAATATGGAACTTAATTTCATCCTTACTTTCAAGTATTATACTTAAGTAGACTATAGGGATCATATTATCTTTCATGCCTTAGCTAGTCCTTTCAAATTAAAATATGTTGTATTTGTTAGAAAATAAAAGTGTGGAAAATCTTCGTTCAAATAGCTGCGTTTTGCAGTTGCAAGAATTTGATGATGTTTCATCGTTGTAAAAAGGGTTCAAATTTCAATCCTTAGGTCCACTCTTATGAAGAACAAAATATAACTTATTCTTAACCCTTATAAAGAACAAAATGAAGTAAAATGGCGCACTTTTGACAAAATAAGAGAAAATCGGATGCACTTTTAACCCTTATAAAGAACAAAATAAGACATAATAGAACCTACTCTTAATCCTCATTAAGATCTTTTTTTTTTTACTTTGCCCAAAGTTTGTAAAACGTTAAGAACGACCCTGCCCTTTGTAACCAAGTTTTATGAGTAAACTAAGGTTTTTGGTAAAAATCTTTCATTTTTATTTCCAAAATATACGATCTAATTGATTGGATTTAGAATTGAGCCAACACATGAGATTTGTCTCTTGCATTGCATTTTGGTTAATGTATATATCTTCTTCTATTTAAAAGATACTAATTATATTTTTGTGGCTTTGTCAAATTTACTAAAATTCTTTATGATTTAAAAATTATGTAAAAATTTCTTCTACTTTGAAATAAATCTCTATGTTAAATTTTATTATTAATTTTCACTTACTATACATTTTTAAGGTACATAACATTATATATACATGAGCAGTTAAGTCAAGTAAGGTGATTGAAAAAGTAAATCACACAGAAGAGTTATGTGTCAAATGAATAAACATAACTATATCTATTGATTATTAGTAATACTTTCATTAGTTTAACATGATAGTAATTTAAGCATTTTATTAATTTTTATTAATTTATTATTATATTATTAATAAACTGAATTATCATTTAATATTAAAAATTGTTTGTACCTTTTGATATAAGTAATAAGATATAAGCAATATAAAATTTTACAATTTTATTTATTGATGCAAAAATCAACCAAATTAATTATTAGTTATAAATAAAATAAGAAATTAATCACCCTATTTTTAAATATTATTTCATAATAAACAAACATTTATTAAAAGAATTAGTTTACTATCATATGAAAACAATAAATATAATAAAACTTTTAATTTTAAATAAAATAAATTAATATTATAAAACTATTATAACTTAATATAACAATATAAATATGATTATGCCTTTTCATCACTCCTTGTAATGCGATAATTCGCGATAATTCATATGGGGCATTACGTGTCGTAAAAATGTCAAATCAATAAAAATTTAACAGAGAGATTGATTCCAAACTTGCATAAAATATAAGAATTTCTCATGAATTTTTTAAAGAACATAAAACTTTGATGAAGTAATTAAACAACAGATGAAGAGGTTAATATTATCTACCTTGTTTCAGTCTAAAATATACTTATTGATTTCTTGGGCTTTCCCGTTTTAATCTGGGCAGCTTAATTCCTAATGCTTGCATAAGACAGTCCATCGAAGGATAGTCCCTTGAGCATATATTTAACACAATCACATTAACTCATCACGAAACCTTCAATCTAACAACCACCTGTTTAGTTTTGCTTTTAGAATTTGATCTCATGATGATACATAAACGTCCTGTCCAAAATCTATCCATAACCAATGACCTAATTTTCAAGATTTCCTCTACAAATACCCACGAAGAAGTGTTCTTTTGCCAAGTTACAGCTGCAAGAACAGCTACAAACGACATAACTAACAGAAGTAGAAGTACAGAGTAACCTAGTGTTCCTTCATAAATTAGAAACAATGTCGGAAAAACAAAGCTTGAGAAAATTGAAGCTGCTCTAATACACAGGATACAGAATTTTGAGTTTCAAACTCTCTTTTTCCTTCCCACCAGAGGCCGCTTACCAATCGATGTAGTGGTCATACCAGGCTGAGACATCAAACCGCGCAGAACAGCCAACACACCGAAACCAAAAAAGGGGTAATATATCATCTTTAGCGAATCAGAGGCCTTGCCCGAGCTCATCAACTCTGCTAAAAGAGCTGCCTGCAACATTTCAGATTGTAAGAAAGGGATTGAAAATTGTCCAACACCGTAAAAGGTCAATAGAAGACAAAATAGGGAATCAATTACAAGAAATCTTATGTTCATGTCCTCGTCCTTCGTGAGACATATTGCACGTGTAGAAAAGTATAGTTTCATGCATATCTTATGTCTTTCCACCATATACACCAACACTAAATCATATTCGTGATTGAGTAATCATCCGTAATGAAAGTGCTTGTGGTGAGTAAAACCACTCCAGAAGGAATTCAAGTAGAAGAATGGGATTTTGTTTTAGAGGGTAAGTTGATTATACCAAAACGCCCACTTGCGAAATCGGTCATATATTCATATATATACAATTCATAGATTTAAAGCATTGTTGTGCTATAGAACTGTTTTATACTCATAGTACCACTTCTTTTTTTTTCCCTCCTTGTTTCTGTGGCCTTAAGTACAACTATAGCCACACAAAAAAGACGGTTTAAAAACAAATATTCTCTCCATAATATGCTCTCCAAAATGCTCATATTCTACAAGTTGACAATCATACATACTAAATCTCAATGCAAGAAACTACAGCATCTGCGGACAACAACAACGATGATACTTTGATACTGACTGATTTCAAGGATCAGAAGACAAAATAAATTGAAACATTGGTATAATACCAAACAACCAAATGCATGCGTAAGCATTGGTGTGTGCTTGCGCGTGATCAATTCTTCTATTCAAAATCCAAACCCAGCAATCAAATTGATAAAAACAAAAGAGCAAGATCCACATTAATCCCCAAATAATTACTGCATAAGCAAAAATCGAAAAAAAAGGACAGATATTTGTACCATTGAAGTCAAAACCGAGGAGCCACAGATCAAACAGGTGGTAGGAAACCACGGTTTTGCGCTCAGAATCCCGACAAGATTGATGAGAGAGAGAGGCCATTGGAAGAGTAGGTCTAGCCAAATAAGCCCCACGTACCAATTAGGCTTGTCGAAGACGAGATAGTCGCCGTACTGCCTGCGGTACCAGCTCTTGAGATCGACAAGAAAAACTGGGAAAAGGGACTCAGGGAGGCAGGTCTGGGCGTCGATCAACGGGGCAGCAACAGCGATCACGAAGAAGAAAAAGAAGAGCACAGAGTCCACAAGCTTCAGAGCTGCACCCATTGAAGATTGATATTGGAACTAAGCCTCCAGTCCTCCTCGTACGGTCGTTAATTGACAAGTGATTCAGATATGGATCTACGAATTTTGGTCAACAAATAAATAACTACCCTATATCATATGGGTCAGGCTACACATCACATCACATCACGTCACATCACATAAAACCAGACACGTCGGCCTTATATCTGGACCATACCAGACTGGACTAAATCATGCTGTTGTTCTGTTCTGGCGGTAGGTATTAGCCATCGTGTGATTTTTAATTGGTTCAACGAGTTTAGTCTTCAGTGGAGAGGGGAGAGAGAGAGGGAAATAACAACATTCAACAAATCTCCTCTCCGTTCATACTGTGCGTCTGAGTCTACTAAACAATTGAAGCTATTCAAAAGTAACAATCATAGTTCCACGTTGCTGCTACTACCGTCTATGACTTTGTGTTTTTAAGTTTTGAAAAGGAATATTAAATGCTTATGTTCTTGCTCTATAAGATTTTCAAGTCCCACAAATGCTAAGGTAATTGAGAGTTATGGTCTTATTTAATGTATATATTTTTGTACAAAATATATTTATTTGCCTCTATTATATAATATTGGATACCCTTTTTTATTAATATTTGACGTAGCCCTTTCTTATTGGTGAAGCCAGAAAATGTTGGGCTTCTATATATGGTCTTCTGCCATAACCTTATCTTTGGTAATCCCTGCCCTCCTTTCAAACCCCTCTCTTCACATATTTCTTCCAAGTTTTCACCCTCTTTAGAAATGACAAACTGGGTTTTTCTGGGTTTGTTCCAAATGCTAGGAAGAAGCAGAGTAACCATTCTAAGAGAAGTAGAAGCTGGTGGCAATATTACACGCAGATACGATATTGAAGATTACTATACTATGATAATCTTAAATATTTAGTTTAATTTTTGATTTTAATCTAATCCAACCCAACCCAAATCAACATCATTTAATCTACTTTATTGTGACTCTTAGTATTATCATATACCATTATTATGTTAATTTTCGAATAACTTTACCTTTTTTTAAAAATCCAAATATTAAGTATAACATTGTTCAAGAGAATACTATCTTCCAAATAATTAAGTCAAGTTCTCCCTTTTTCTATTGTTAATTCTTATTAATTTTCCTTTATTTTTAATGAAAATTGAGAAATATATGTACGTCATTGTTATTTACTTAACTTTTAATGTTAATACTTAACCAAATCTTACCTTTAAAAATTAAGAATTAAACTATTTGTTTTCTAATATTAAGTAGTTGTGCTTATTTTTAGGAAATTAAAATGTATTGAATGAATAAGAGCCTTTTAAGGAGATATAAGTGTAACATCCCACTATCATAGGGCACATACCTAAGTTTTTAGGCACATAACCTACGATAATGGTATGTTAGAGCAATAACAAAATTAACTTACACATGGCTTTAACCAGTATACTCGAAAGACATTATCGTTCAAACATTTATTTCATTCATTGATAAACAAACCGTTCACTTCATTATTGATAAAACATACATTGTTGAGTATACAAGAAGTTCCGAATTAAATAATTCAATACAAGTTCAGAAAATGCAATG
>JAOQMS010000009.1:1416247-1440996 GCA_027563885.1 Erythroxylum longipes | reverse complement strand
TTCCATTTATACCTAATGTCTATTTAAACTTTAGTGATCTTCCAAAAATACCCTTATGCATTCTTAATTCTTCAATTAACTTACACCATACTATACTCTAACTTAATCTTAATTCTTCCATTTAATACTTTAAATTCCATCAATCCATGCTATAAATCCTCCTAACATTGACATGTTAATTAAACTCCAATTAAAATGATTTATCTAGTAGGACCACAAAACTTATTCAAATCATGCTTACTAAAAAAAAATTTCGGGGCCCAACAAGTTGGCAAGTAACAGCTGCATGTGGTCGAGCGAGAGGAGCAGATAGGGATAAAAGAAGAAAAAAGGTATGATACCTATTGATTCTATTACTACTTTGCAGGCTCAGATCAAGGCTCTTACGAAGCATCTGAACATCATACAAGAAGCATCCTCCTCTATAATGAAGGCGATGTAAGTGTAATGTGAGCTGTGTGGGCAGAACAACCACGGCTCAGCAGAGTGTTTTCTATTGGGAACTAGTGGTACCAAACAAGTAAGTTACCTGGGCCAGCCGTAGTGAGGTAACAACTCGTACTCTAATAATTATAATCCGAGATGGAAAAACCATCCAAATTTTTCTTGAAGCAATAACAATGCAAGTGGACAAGCGAGACCACAAGGAGATTTTAGTAAGATCGAATTGGAGCGATGGAAAGTAAAATAGACAAGATGATGGAAGTGTTGGGGTCCAAACTGGTAGCTGAAGAGGAGAATTAGAAAAGGATGTTTACTAGCCAGGGTGAGAGTCAGCAGAGCATGGAAATGAAATTCGACCAGATTGTGAAGAACTATGCATCATCAATCCATAATCTAGAGGTTCAGGTAGGTCAACTCACTAACGCTTTATCTTCTAGAAATACAGGTAGCTTATCGAGCAACATCGAGGTTAACTCGAAAGAAAAGAATCATGGCCCTCACTTGGATAGAGAACAAGGAAAGTGAACATGAGGAGAAAGACAGAGTCAAAAGAGAAGGACAAATAGTTTTGGAAGTCCTTCCGAGTGAACTAGTAAGCGAGGCGATCAGGGAACTCCAATATGGACTTCCACATCTGATTTTTTCTTAGCAGAAGTCATCTTCAAGTGAAGCAGTGAGGAATTCTAAGGAGGTTGAGCTAAGCAAGATGACAGATATAACAAATCAACTCCAAACAAAGCTCACGTTAAAGGAACTGATGAAGAAAGAGGTCAAAGAGCACATATCAGAAGGAAGTCCACATCAAACACAAAAGAAAGAAGACCTAGGGGATTTCTTCATTCCGTACAGTATAAATGGAATCGAGATAGCTAGGGCATTTACGGATTTAGGAGCTAGTATCAACATGATTCCCTATATGTTTAGTCAAAAGTTGGGTTTAGGAAAGCCAGAGCCCACTAAAATATTGGTGAAAGCGGTTAAGAATAGTGCATCAGCTGAAGGGGATCATCAAGAACGTGCAGATATGGATTGATAAATTTATCTTCCCTTTGTATTTCTACATATTGGACAATGGAGAAGATGCAGAAACCCTGATGGTTTTTGGGCGATCATTCCTAGCTACTTCCCATTCAATAATTGACGTGGATGGGGGAGAATTAACACTGAGAGTTGGAAAGTAGAAATTAACTTTCAAGGTATCTAAGAAAGACTATCGTTCTCCTTTACCCCCAACGGATGTCAAGCAATCGGAACCCCAAGGAGGATGGGAAGATATTGAGGACCCTGGGAACGTATTCAGGAAGAAACAATTATGCAGTAGAAGGCATAGGAAGGTGGAATCCATACCTCAGTGGCTCATATACAGAGTTTAAGATCAGCTTTTTCACTGCCACAATACTAGTCATTTGAACCGCCTTAAGAAAAAAGGAGAGTCGAGCTACAGACGTTAAAAGAAGCACTGCATGGGAGGTAACCTAAGGAATTCTATTATCTTTTGATTGATTTTGTTTATGTGTTTGTTTGCTTGATTTATTCAGTTATGATTGTTTTTGAATTGAGTTTGATTGATGAATAATTTGGTTTTTGTTTTAATTTCAACTTGTTTTCTTTTCAAAATTCTTGTTGATAATATTAATTTGATGTGTTTATAGGTTGTGGGATTATGGAGAACTAATATTAAGCTTGGAAGAAGGTTTAGAAGTATGAGAATCACCTCATCCCACGATCGTGGGAACTGGAGTGATTCCCACAATCATGGGAAATCTCTCCAGAAGCTTTCTAGAGAGAAAACCCACTATCGTGGGAATGAAGGTGATTCCCACGATCATGGGAAATCTCTCCATAAACTTTCTAGAGAGAAATCCCACGATTATGGGAATTACATCCAAAGGGAAATTTAAGTTTCCTTCCCCCCTTTTCTTCTTTCACCCATTCTTCAAAATTTCACTCCTTCTCTCTCTAACCCACGAAAACTCTCCTCTCACTCTTTAAAACTCTTCAATTTTCCTCTAGATTCTTGGTATTTTCTTCATCTCTTTTCATTAATCTTATAATCCTTTACTTTTCTCATGCATTAATCATTAAAAAACACAAGAATTTTGGTAAGATTTCTCTTCCTCTCTCTAAAATCAAATTCACTCATCTCTTTCTCTTATTTTTGTAGATTTTCTTCTTACAATGGCACCAAGGAAGATGATGGCTCTGAAACTGACTGAACCAATTGATGGATTATGTCGTGAAGTTTCCGGTGAAGGTAAGCCTGACTTAGCGGTAGCTTACCATTCTCTATTTCCAATTATTTGGAAGAAGAAAGTACACATTTTTGAGACCTTAGGGATAAAGAACTAGTCACTCCTAGGTATTTTCATTTTGAATTGTTAGAAACCATAGGAGTGAAGAGAAAAATAGAGTGACTAGCTGTAAACATAGGTTGGAATAGATTTGCTTGGTGTGACGTACCTATTCACCCTATGATGACCATAGAGTTTTTCACTACAGTCCGATATAATCCTAAAATGGACATTTTCTAGTTTAGGTTATTCGGCACTGTTTATAAATTGGATTATACTGTCATGCATGGTCTTTTCAATTTGCCAAAAACTAACGTTTTATATGATCATAATGATTTTTATTTAAATGATTACTAGAAAACTTTGACGGGGGAAGAACATTTTGACTATAGTAATCCACCGAATTCTCTAATATGTAGTGCTAAGCATTTACTTTTACACAAATTTATATGTTTAACTATGTTTAATAAAACTAAAATTAACAAATGTTGGGCCAAAAAACTTTTCTTTTATGGTGCATGAATCGAAAAATTAAAATTAACACGTCTTTTAGAATTTTTCGATCAATAGTGAGTATTATAAATAAAAAGAGTTCATATTTTGGCATTTCTCATGTTGTTACTGCTTTAGCTTTGTTTTATAACCTTGATGTGGGAGATGTACGCACAACTCCATTCGATATGTTTGACATATCATATTTGAGATGCTCTAAGATTTTGGAATTCCATTCTATAGAACTCCGAAACCCTCAGACACGTAATGCAATGAGGAACAAAAGGGGCACCAATACAGCCGCTTCCCAACCTTCCACATCCCGAGCCATCCTGGAGCCAGAGGAAGAAGCAGCCGAGGAGGAACCGAGTGCACCAGCTGAGGTCGACCAATTTCAAAAAATCCTCGACCAGATGGACTCTAACCAACAGCAAATGATTTCTTAAATAAATGAACTCAGTACCCAAATGTGGCAAGTCTATAAGGAGCAACGTAGCTTGAAGAAGAGGTTTCTCAAATTCTGTCAGAGGAACAATTTTGAAGCTCCTTCGCCAATACCATCGCCCTCATCATCTCAATAAGCTTTTATTTCGCCTTTTACTTTTAATTTGTTTCATTTTCTTTTGTTGGGTTTCATGTCATTTTCTTTTGTTTGGTTTGATGTCATTTTCCTTTATTTGGTGGTTGATTTGTCACATTGAGGACAATGTGATCTTTAAGTTTGCGGAGGTGACATTGACTTTCTCAATTGCATTGTTTGCTTTTTGTTAAATAAGATACATGTTTAGGCATATTAGGTTCTTTGTGTGAGCAATAGAACTGCACTTGAATCATTCTAATGGATATTGCCATAAGTTTCTATCATGCTAGCTGGAATTAGATTAAATGCATGCTTGGACTTGGATTAGGCCACCTGAGTAGAAAGTGAACTATATAGAATGATGAAAAGTAGTTGGTTACATAAGCTTATTTACAAATTGACATGTGAGCAATAAGGTAGTGTAGGGATACATAATGAGTTTTCATTTGAGCCAATGTGAGGATTGAGCCATATGACTTCATCCATAGTCATTTTATTTCTTTGTTCAGTGATACTTCCTTAAGTTATTACCCTCAAAACTTGCTTTGAATTGGTTTGAGTCTACTAGAAGCATGCTTAATAGAGATGATTAAGGCCCTTTTGTTTCTTGAAAACACCCAAAATTTTAAAACCTTAAACCTCATTATAAGTTAAGTATATTTCTGTTTGTGGATTACAGCGTATATAGTGCCATTTTGATTAATAGTTCTTCCATGTATTTAGAAAAAATAAGAAAAATGAAAAAAAAGTTAAAAAGAAAAAGAAAAGAAAAGAAAAAGAAGAACAAGTGAGTAGCATTAATAAGTGCAGAATATTAGTTATATTTGTATATCTCGGAGTTATGTTTTGTTATCCCGTTTTATTTGCTTTTTGCTTTACGAATGCTTGTGTTAACTTTTTTCTTTTCCTTCTCTACCCACCTTAACCCTTACCACATTATAACCCTAAAAAAGTCCCTTTGATCTATTTATGCATGCAATCATTGTAGAGGGGAATTGGTGTATTAGCAAGCCTATGGTAGTGTAGTTTCCTATAGGAAGTCTGAGCGAAATACCAACCATCAAACACTTGAGAGAAATGAGTGAAAATCGTGAAGAAGATTCATTTTACATCTTTACTTATCTTTGAGTGATGGTGTCAATTGTTGAGTTTGCTTATGTACACCAATGAAAAAGTAATCATGATACATATATTAACTTGATATTTGAGTTGGCTTAAATTTGAAGGATTGTATGCTTTGATCTTTGTGAAAATGGGTGATAGAATTAATTGGCTGTATTTATTTTTCTTGAGGACAAGCAAATATTTAAGTATGGGGATGTTGATACTTGTGTATTAGTTTATGTTTTTCTAAGTAATTAGCATGTGTTTCTTGCATAATTGTTATAGTTTAGGATTAATTTTGTATGTTTTCATTTAGTTCGATTTTCATTGTTGTTCTTTTATGTTTGATGTTAATTTAGGGTAAGAATTAAATATTTTTATGTAGGAAGGAAGATGGAGCAACTTGGAGATTGATCTAAATATAAAAGAGGAGACTATCTGTTGCCAATTCCCACGATCGTGATGATATCAAGGTATAAAGAGAAGAAACATAGGTGATAATATCCTATTAGCTCAAGACCTGTTTAAAGGATACCAAAGGAAAGATTCTATCAAGAGATATGCCATAAAAGTTAACTTTATCAAGCTCAATGACTCTCTATATCTCTAGTTTGAAACTTGGCAATCTCCTATTTAAATATTTGGATATCCCCATCACCACAGAGAGAACTAATTTGCTAATTGCCAACTCCTATTCGATATGTCCTATAGCAGAATTGACCTCTAGTGTGATAAATATTTGTCTTATTATAAAAGGGAACAACTAATTAAATCTATATTAATCAACCTTTAAGTTTATTGGACCTTTTATATGGATTAAGAATTTTCTTACAAACAAGAGATGCTTACAAAAAACCTTATGCCAAAGTTACATGGATTGGTATTGAAGTTTCTAAAAAAAGAGGGAGGGATTAGTATTTGATCAATATAAATTATAAACAAAGTGCTGCTTGCTAAGAGGATTTGGAGACTTTAGATAGATAGGGAATCTCTATAGGTGCAATAGGTCTATTCTCATTATTTGGAAAAAAATCAATGCTTATAAGAAATCAAGCCTAGATATACTCCTTTTGAACTATGCTTTAATTCCTTAAGCTAAGGGGACAAATATGTAAGGAAATAAAGCACAAAATTAGGAATGAAGAAGACTAAAAATTTAGAGAAAATTGGCATGCTCAATTCAAATACCTTCTGAGCTATTCGTTAGTATATGGCTTATCATTAAAAACAGACTTACCCCTCTACAAAAAATAAAAAGCTCCCATAACCTGAATAACATATACAAACATTGCAATACCAAACATGAAAATAGAGATCGTATTTTCTTTAAATTTTACTAGTTTAAAGGATTTTAAATGCAAATTTTGGAGCTGTCTAATCTCCAATGCAATTTGAATGATTAGGAGAAGTGCCTCCAAAATGAAGTTATTGGAGAAAGAGGATGTCAACTTCTTTTACGTTAACTTTTAGCTGTGGAATTTATGTCACTTGGAGAGAAAAGAATGATAGAAATTTTAATTGCAAAATTCAAGAAAGGAGTAGCTTTATACTAAGCACAACATCTTTAATAAGAGAAACCACCATGTCCTGTATTGATGGCAGGGTTCTAGTGGTGAATATAGCTAGAAGATGGAGCTTGGAACAATAAGTGCTAGCAAAGGAGGAATTACAGCTGGATTCACTTGCTGAGAAAGAAGTTGGTTGAGTGGAAAATACTGGTAGTGTAAGCTGATATCAAAGTCGACATTTTGAGCTCTCAACATATACATATCTCAGGTCCTATTCCAACATTATCAAAAGCAAATATGGATATTTTCGGCCTTATCATCTTTTCGATGAGACTTTTAGACTATTTATGTCACCGTTTAATGCAAATCATCAAAAAACTTATTCATAACTTCTTGATTTAAATTGTAACTCCTTCAGACACTTCATTTATTAATACAATTTCTTTGAATTTCTAAAGAAAGACTACATTAGTGTAGACATCTTGAATCCTAATAGCAACAATAAAGATAAGCTCCAACCTTGCTCATAGAATAAAAATCACTTTCCACTCAATTAAGGGACTAATATACAAGACTATCTACATCTTGGAACAGTGATCTTTAAGTGGGAAGGATATCCTTATGTACAGAAGTATAAGGCATCTTAGAATGTCAAAAAATGGACCATAAGTAACCAATTTATCTGGTTCAAAGATAGAAACAAGACTCTTTAAGGCAATATAGGACCTAGACAGTAGAACAGAAAATCATCTGACTTTAGTCTCAAGAATGCTGGTTTAAGAATAAAAATGAGGGATTGCCGATTAGCCTAAGATTTCTCTATGAAATAGAATCTTAGCAACCTCAATAAACAAAAACCTCTTTTCCAGGTCACTTACCTAAACCTCCAGAATTTTGGAATATCACAGTGCTAAGTGTGTTGTATAAACTAAAAACACGAAGCTATATTGATCTCAAAATTACCAGAGGAAAGTGCACCAAGCAATAAATAAAGTTCTCGTAAGTAGGTGAAATTGAACAATCATCTACACTGGGGCTAGCTTATCGCTTACTATCACTAGTCTTACGCTTTAAAATTTCCTTAATCTCTACTTTTTTCCTGTCTACAAAATCAATCAAATCCTTAAATCTAGTTGAGCGTAGTGAGCATCTAGACCTTGTTGGTTCAATTTCTTCCACCTCCTCCTTGACGCTACCCTCTGGAACAAAGCTACGGTACTAAAACAAGACCTTACAGAAGAACATGGTGAGAGTAATGAAGCATGCGATCCCACAGATGAGGAAAAGTCCCCAAAAGCTCTTCAAGGAATGTCAGCTATCTTCACCTTGGCCAGTTCGTATAGAACATTCAGCATGTGTTAGCCATTTAGCATCTTTACCTTAACAACCCTACGTGTAATGTATCAATGACTTCATTAATTCGATTTAAGATCACTATCAATTCATAAAGAACATGAACATCAAATTAACAAAAATGCATTTTTATTAATCATAAAGATTTGTACAATAAGTGCTAAAGGTGATTGCCTTTAAAGCACTTCTCTAACAAGATAGATTCCAACCTTTTAGTCAATCTAGCAACAATATTCGTCATGGCCAATCATAAATCTAATTTGCCTCTGTAGATGTGAATGAATGAGGCATATATGTTCTTAATGGTGATTGTGCCAGGGCCTATGAATCCAAAACATAAAATTAATGTATTCTTACAACCATTGGGATCTGAATTGCATCATCTTTGGGAATTTCATGTGGAGACATATGAAGTGTCTCTTAAACAAAATTTTTTATTGAGAGCAACATTGATGTGGACTATTAGTGATTTCCTTACGTATGCTATGTTGTCTGGATAGAGCACGGCAGGAAAATTGGCTTGTCCTTATCATGGCAATGATTCTGATGCCATTCATAAATCTAGTTTGCATCCAATGAGAGAGTCGTTCAGCTTGAGAGCACAGTAGAGAGGCTGGCAACTCAGTGGCAACAATCGATGGAGAACATAACCCAACTCCGTAATGAGATGGATGAGTTGAAGGGGAGAGGCAGCACCTCATCGCAGCAGTCAGATCATTCGCCTTCACCAACTGCATAGCTTAGATTTATAATTATTTCGATACTTAAGTGAATGTATTTGATGTTTTGTTACTCTTAAGGTTTTGTATGAATGCTTAATTTATAGTTATTTTCATGATACTTATTATTTACATCATAATTTTTATGTTATATTATCAATCAACATAATTTTTACATTATATTATTAATCAAGATTATATTATTTAGAGAAATTAAATGTAGAAAAAAAATAGATTATTAACAGAAAATTTGGGTGGGAAGTGAGTAGCAGTAAATGAAAATACCATAGGTAAATTATCGAAGGAAAGCTATCTTTTGTAGGTAAATTACCGTCAAAATGATATATTATGTAGGTAAATTATCGATGGAAAGCTATCTTCCATCGCTAAATATTCTGTCAATAAATTTAGCAACGGAAATTGTTTATCTGTCGCTAAAATTACCTATGGATATTGTAATTTCGTCGATAAATTTACCGAAGAAATAACATTTCGTTCGTAAAGTTACTGATGGATTCACTGTACTCATCACTAAATTTACCGATGGAATAATGTAATTCTGTCGAAAAATATAGCGACGAAATTACAATATCCATAGGTAATTTTAGCTACAAATATTGTAATTTCCTCGGTAAATTTAGCGACGAAATTTTTAATTTAAATTTTGTTAACTGCCGGAAGCTGTGATTCCATCGAGAAATTCAGCAACGGATTTACAATATATGTCGCTGAATTTTACCTATGGTTGTTTTTCCTACGAGTCTTTTTGTTGGTAATTTCTATTAACAAATTTGTTTGCTGACAAAAAATCAGTATTTTCTATTAGTAATTTTCGTCGCTAAAACTAATTATTCTTGTAGTGACTGCTTGTTTATATTCTAAGTGTTTATGTGGTTTAAAGCATGATTTCAATCTTAATTTTATATTTCATGAGGTATTTGATTTGTTTGTGAGTGTTGGAAATCGAATAATTGAAGAACAAGGAAGATTTGAAGCGAATAAGGGTTGCACAGCCGTGTCTATAACCACGCAAGTCTCTTAACCTGTGTAAAATCGTTAATTATAGAGATTTTGAGTTATACACATTCTAGTAAACAATCGTGTATTATACCGTTTATCTCCTAGACAACAATTCCAACAAATTTCAACTTTTCTAGCTCCCGAGTTTTTTTATTCTTTTGACATTTTGGTGCTATTTTGGAACCAAATTAAGTAGAAAAATCCTAGAAAAAATCCTAGAAGCCTCAAGAACTATTTAAGGATGTGAAACACACCAAAAAAACACAGCAGTCAATACTAAAAAGTGGATCAAACAAAGGAGATCAAGAAGAATGTCCAGGAATTCCAACTTTTCATATTAAGACCTAAACAAAGTCTTTTGTCTTTTCCTTAGTTATTTCATCAATCTGGATGTGTAATCTGAATTCCAAGAAGTTTATCGCGTTCACGAGATTCTAAATTTCATATTAGGATTTATTATGGAATTATTTTGACTTTGATTATTATTGATTTCAATACATATTCTGGTCTTTATGATAATTGTGCATGCTTATACTTGACAATAAATCAAGAGAGTGAGTCAAAGTAATCATATTAGATTGTGCAACGAGAATTGGTAGCCTAATAGTCCCTCAATTATCAAATTAATAATCATTCAATGAGAGATCTTATGTGAGCAATTAATTGTCCAATAGATAGCTTCATATTTAATTGAATAAGTTAGGGATAGGTTTGTGAATTGAGAGATTGCAAAGTCTGAAATTTTCTAATTCAATTAGTTTAATTGATTAGGTCTTAAAAAAAAGTAATCAATATCTCAGAAAATCTAGAATCAAACACATAATTGAATAAAAAATAGTTAAAGGAATAAAATAAGGAAAGAATAAATCTTAAGTATTAAATCTTGACCAACCCACAAATTAATTGGCAGCTCACTGTTTTGTCGTTATTTGCTTTGTTTTATTGTTTGTCTAAATTTCTTCTATTTATTTTCATTCTAATCATATTCGAAATACCTTAGACAAAGATATGTTCAAATCGATAATCCTTGCATAATCCTTGCGGGAGAGATAACCTTATATGCTACAAGATATGATTCATATACTTACAGTGTATTGAGGGTTTTATTTGATATAAAACTTGCTCAACAATGTCTAAAGCTCAGTCCTACCTTTCGTCAAGTCCAACTCCTTCTCAAGTTCATCAAGACATTTAAATGGTAACCTTGTTTCTCTTTTTTAAACATTTCAAGATCTCCATAGGCCTTTATAGCTTCATTCTTATTTACTTCCTTCTTTCGGAAAGTAATATTAAGTTCCTTGGCCTGTCTTTTGAAACCCTGGACTACAAAGGTGACAACCTAAAAAATAGAATGTAAAGTGATGCCTGATAAAAGATGGCACATAAAATGCTAAGTAAATATTATATTGACGAGATTCCTTTTAAAAAATATGTGAACATGGAGGCAAGTCCTATACACTTTGCCTTTGAGGATAACCATCCTATGGATCAACTTAGACCCACTTTCAACAGTGATCTTGTCTACATAATAGGACAAATATGTAGGGAAATAAAGCACAAAATTAGGAGTGAAGAAGACATAAAATTTGCAGAAAATTGGCATGCTCCATTCAAATAACTCCTGAGCTATCCTTTATCATATGGCTTGTCATTAAAAACAGACTTAGCACTCTACACAAAATAAAAAGCTCCCATAACCTGAATAATATATGCAAACTCTGCAATACTAAACATGAAAATAGAGATCATATTTTCTTTAAATTTCACTAGTTCAAAGGACTGTAAATGCAAATTCTAGAGCTGTCTAATCTCCACTGCAATTTGAATGATTGGGAGAAGTGGCTCCAAAATGAAGTTACCGGAGAAAGAGAATGTCAACCTCTTTTAACTCTTAGCTGTGGAATTTATGTTATTTGGAGAGAAAAGAATGATAGAATTTTTAATAGCAAAATTCAAGAAAAGAGTAGCTTTATACTAAACAATCTTGAAAAAGAGAAACCATCTTCTCCTGCATTGATGTCAGGGTTCTAATGGTGAGTATTGCTAGAAGATGGAGCTTGAAACAGTAAGTGCTAGCAAAGGAGGAATTACAGCTGGATTCTCTCGCTGAGAAAGAAGTTGGTTGAGTAGAAAATACTGAGAGTGTAAGTTGATATTAAGCTGGCATTTTGAGCTCTCAACATATACATATCTCAGGTCCTATTCCAACATTATCAAAAGCAGATGTGGATACTTTCGACCTTATGGTCTTTTCGATGAGACTTTTAGACTATTTATGTCACCTTTTGATGCAAATCAACAAGGAACCTATTCCCAAATTCTTGATTTAAATTGCAACTCCTTCAGACACTTCATTTATTAATACAATTTGTTTGAATTTCTAAAGACAGACTACATCAGTGTAGACATCTTGAATCTTGATAGCAACAATAAAGATAAGCTCCAACATTGCTCATAGAAGAAAAATCACTTTCCACTCAATTAAAGGACTAATATGCAAGACTATCTACATCTTGAAACAGTTCAGATCTTTAAGCGGGGAGGATATCCTTACGTAGAGAAGTATAAGGCATCTTAGTATGTCACAAAATGGAACATAAGTAACCAATTTCTCTGGTTCAAAGATAGAAACAAGACTCCTTAAGGCAATATAAGACCTGGACAATAGAACACAAAATCATCTGGCTTTAGTCTCAAGAATGCTGGTTTAAGAACTAAAATGAGTGATTTGCCCATTGGCCTAAGATTTATCTGTAAAATAGAATCTTAGCAACCTCAATAAACCAAAACCTCTGATCCAGGCCACCTACCCAAACCTCCAGAATTTTGGAATATCATAGTGCTAAGTTTGTTGTATAAACCACAAACACGAAGCTATATTAATCTCAAAATTACCAGTGGAAAGTACACCAAGCAACAAATAAAGTTCTCCTAAGTAGGTGAACTGGCACGATCATCTGCACTCGAGCTAGCTTGTCGCTTGCTATCACTAGTCTTACGCTTTAAAATTTCCTTAATCTCTGCTTCTTTCCTGTCTACAAAATCAATCAAATCCTTGAAGCTAGTTGAGCGTGGTGAGCGTCTAGACCTTGCTGGTTCAATTTCTTCCACCTCTTCCTCGACGCCACCCTCGGGAACAAATCTACGGTACTGAAACAAGACCTTACAGAAGAACATGGTGAGAGAAATGAAGCATGCGATCCCACAGATGAGGAAAAGTCCCCAGAAGCTCTTCAGGGAAAGTTGGCTATCTTCACCTTGGCCAATTTGCATAGAACATTCAGTATGTGTTAGCCATTTGTTATGGATCTTTTGGAGGTCCCCATTTTCTGATAGTTGAAGGATAGCCGTTGACAAATCAACTGCAAGGGGAGAGTCCCTCTGAAACGCCTGCAACAAGACAATTTAATATGTGAGAGCTCCTCAAAAGAATTTCATCAAACCCTTCATCTTTATTCAAACACCAAAATTCTTCTTTTGCCTGTGATGGCTCATCATAAGCAGTAAATTCAGACAAAAAAACATATTAGATCTATAATTTAGCTAAAGGATAACACACAGAATGAGTAAGAAAGTTCTTCAACAATATATAGGTAACTGGACATGAAATGACTGCGTAAGAAATCCGATAGAAGCTAACAGGTGCACATAATAAACATCTAATTGAGGAATATATAAGAGAAATCATGAACTCACATGATAATAAAAGTTGGAGGAGTATCGGTAATTGCAATTATAAGTAGTATCTAAGTAGTATCTTGTCAACGCTAAGAAAATTACAAAAGTTGTCTAGGTAGTCGAGAAAATGATGGAATTTCAACTACAGAAGTTTGTTGATGAGTTTTAGGGGAGATACTGCTGGTGACCAGCAATAATCAACACAAGAAATAAGATAGTGAATATCATGCTGTATCTGATAACAATGTACAAAACATCAAACCCATAAACTAATGCGAACATAGAAAGAACAGAAAATGTAGAATGTACTCTTGTTATGGCTTGTACTACTGAATAAAAATTGGTAAACCATAACAGGATATTTTTGGTTTCCAAAGTGATAAAATAAGATGAAACTAAGAAGAAGTACGTAATCAAATGCCCAGACAAGTTTGCATACTCTGCCCCTTGTTTCCTTGTAACCTAAACTGTAGCTTATCTTCATTTCCAATATCTGGCATCACTATGATTCAAGGTTATCTTTTAAAGAAAATTCAAAATTTATCTAAAAGTTTCTGAACCACCCTATTTTCTGAAAGAAGCACTACAGCTGTAGCAACATTGAAATGTTTATCAGTCATATAATGGAAAGTTAAAACTTTTGGTACTCACAAATCCCCATCCACTTTTTGTGAACTCCTGCCCCACAGTCCTGAATTTACAATTCGTGTTTGATAAAAAGAGTTCAATGTAAGGAAGCTCATCAACAATTGCAGCCACCCCTCCACTCTGTGGTCCTCGTTGAAGAGCAACAAAATATTCATCCTGATTTTTAAGTTTTACAAGCCTGGATTCTGCAACGTTGAGCTCATCAATCAGGTATTTCCACGCAAATGATCCATCTTGAATTCCAATTGGTTCATTACTTGAGATCAAACTGTCAATGCCTTCAATTCGAGATGTTAACTGCTGCACTGTGAGAATGGATGTCAAACTAGCAGTATAGCTTGAATTGATGATCAGCACAACAAATAGCCATATGATCAACACCAAACGTCCTAAAGCGCTCACAGTATTCTCCCCTACATAATGCCCAAGCAGCAGATAAAATTAGGAATTTCTGCTTCAGAATTTATTTGATCGAGCAAATACAGAATGCAGAAGATCAGGCTTAAATCACGTACTGTGTGAAAAGAACATGGTTGAGAAACTAAACCTGCAAGATGAAAAATACAATGGGTCAGATTATACAACACAGTAGCACAGTTCTTCAAGAAATTATAAAAGCCTTCAAAAGTAACATGTCAAGTAGACATCCTCTATGTACACAGTATTTAACTATTACCAGAACTTAAGCATTACCATGCACCACTGCATATGTTCTACATGTAAACATCTTTTGGACCAACATTAGCATCTTTACATATGCTACAGAAGTAGATGCTGAGGATCCATTGCAACTACAGTATTCACCACATTTCCTTTTTATTAGCTTGTCAATCAAGAAGCAAGTGGAGATTTATGGGAACCCATGCAATGCCAAATCATATAGCGTATGTGCCCTAAAACAGAGTTTGAAGAAGGAACATTTCTTCGCAGACTTAACAATTAAAGACTGCACAAGATGGCACCTTCTAATAATCCGGGGCAGTACTGACCAGAATATCGTTATTAGCTGTTGCCTTGGTGGACCTCGGAATTCATGATTGATACGGTGCTCAAGAATCCATACTACAGCTCCCACGAAAAGAAAGAAAGCACCAGTAACACACCACATTTGGAAAGTAAATGGCTTAAGGAAGGACCACGGGCTAGACTTTTGCTCCTTTACAGCAGCAACTACAAAAAGTCCAGATTCCATATAAGGCTGCGTAAAGTCTACAACTTTTGTCCTATTCGTAGTTATTGTGACATCACCTACAGCTGCATCATAATTCTTGAAGAGGAAGAGAATCAGAGAAAATAGCACAGCATTAGCACCTGAGACGGTCTAACAAAGACCCAGAAGAAATTACAGTTGACATCAACAATAGATACAAGTCAGATACTCACATTTTCTGCAACTGCATTGACAAGATCACTGTACTCTGGATTCCTTTGACCATTTCCATATAAAATATAAGTGTGCGGGACAGGATATGGAAGCAAATTTAGTGCTGCTTCAAAAACATCAATGCAGTATCCTCTGACACCTGGGGGATTGCTGTCTTTAGAAACAAATGCTTGGTAACTCACTCTGTTGGGCACCGCAATTCTTAGAGGTTTTCCATAGTTTGGAAATACCCATCCTCGAGGAACATTTGACGTTTCACCTGGCCATATTATTGTGTAAAGACGTTGATTGCTTGAAGAAATGTTGGGTAGCTTTGCATATGATGTCTCTGGAGAAACCATTGAAAAACCAGAGAAATTTGACCAATAACCAACCCTGCGGGTACCTGTTCCCCCAATGTTAAGAATTTCATATGCTGGATGAACTAAATTCTTGTCCGAATCAAACTGAACCTGACCACTTACACCTGTGAAATTCATTCCAGTAAGTATCTGGAGGAACTGCTGGCCTCCATCAAAAACACGCAGTGATTGCAAGTTCAATGAGCTTCCATTTGTGTTAAGCAAATTTGGATCTTTGGAGTAAGATATACTTCCACCGTCTTTGAAATAAACATCAAGAGCACGAGCAGCTAACCATACTGAATCATAAGCATAAAGAGCATAAGTATTGAACCCTGCAGGTCCAGGACTCTTATATTTTAGGTTGTTCCATCTAGACATGAATTTCTTTTTGAGTTTGGTATCTGGAGTGTAATGTCGAAGAGCAACAACCCCTTGTAATAGATTCATTTTGTCAAGATCAGCTGGTTCTATTGAATCTAAAATAGAAGGAAGCCAATCTGTAGCAATCCAAACATAGCCACTGGTCATCATTTTAAGACTCTTAGCAACAGAAAAGATGGACATACCAGAATCAGGGTTTACATGTACAACATAAACCCGAGACTCCATCAGATTTACCCCAACTAACAATTCATTGATTGCACTGTTTGGTGCTCCAGGTGTAAAAGCAGCCTTGTAAGATATCTTTGCCCGTTTCTTTGCCAAGGCATCACCCAGTACAGATATCCCATTCCTGCCATAATCATCATCTACAAAAATGGCAATTACCTCTCTCCATCCAAAATATGTGACTAAATCAGCAATTGCATACATCTGAAAATAGTCATTCTGGGTGGTGCGAACGAAATATGGATACTGCAGTGCAGAAAGTGAGGGGTCTGTTGCAGCAAATGACAACAGTGGTACACGAAGTTCATTAACGACGTGGGATATGACATGAGCTATCCCAGAAGATTGGGGGCCAACTGCAGCAATCACGTCATCTTCCATCAGCTGCAGAGCTGCATGGCAAGTAAGCTTCCATCAAAATCGTTGCTATGTTCTTCTCAGAGTGGTGAGAAGAGGACATTAAGCAGTTTAACATTTAAGACAACAACTTGTACACGTGCTGATACACAGATAGGAGTTAGTAGACACTCATTTACTTGAAAATTTTGTTCTATTTACTATTATTTTAAATGAAATCCTGAATTCCTACTACTTCCAGCTTAAACACAATGCATGAATTTTAATTTCTTTAGCGAGTGGCACCAATATCCTCTAATTCAAGATTCTCTTTGTAGCCAATTAAATTGAAGTTTATGAGATCACAAAATGCTGTCAGAATCACAGTTCATGGATACAACTATCAATCATCTGGAAGTTGAAAAGGAAAGCTCATTACATAAGTGACGCTTCTATACTGAAAGGTAAGAAAAAACTGCAACGCAGACCACAAACAAAGTATCAAAACAGTATGATTGGAAGAGAAAGGTAAAGGCTGAAGCAACACGGAAGATGAAGAAAAAGACACTTCCAAATTGACATATGAAAATTAAGTGTTTCAGTGGCAGTTCGAGTTACCTACCACCAATGCCTAGTAAATGTATGGAAAATCCGAAGCCCTGTGAAGAAGGCGATTCTAGAATAAGTTTAAAGGTTTTGAGTCTCACAGAATTACCTTCCATGGTTCCAAGAAACCCACTGCAATTAGTGTCATGGTAAATAACATTCAATTTCGTCTCAGAAAGAATGCTGGAATCAGAATTTACATCTTCAACTGCAGCTGCAATTGCTGGCTTCGCTGCTCTTCCAATAACTGAATCATAAGTAAACAGAGCTCCTATCTTCACACTATTTGGCCTAGAAGAAGCAGCACTTGCATTTCCAGCTTTACCCATGACTTCCATGGGCACATAGATACCAAGTATCAATAGCATCAGCATCCTTGGGAAGAGTACTTTAGAGCCACGCCTGTCAATCTTCAAGATACCCATTTCTATCAAAGACCTCGATCGATTCCACTACCCGCACCCCACAACCTAAACACAAAAATAGGAATCAGCAATGATGTTATTACCAAAATGAACACCCACAGTCTGACCTCTCTGCACTTAAACAACATTTTTACATAGATTCTGGCTCACTTGTGTACAAGATTACTTTATCAACAAGTAGTTATCGACGAAAGTAATATACAATAAATAATTCTACAGATCTTCAAGTGAAACAACAATAATCAACAGGGTGTGTTAAGGAACTCACTAATATTTTACTCTCCACGAGTGTCGACAACTAACCATTAAAATATACAGAACATGTTGAAGAAGAATATTTAAGGACATGAAGGAAGACATGCAAGGAAAACTAAGAAAACAAGAAACCAATAGAGACTCCGTGGGTGTCGGCGTAGACCTGGACGAGGACTTTGAAGCTGACCCTGAAGCCCAATCGGAGTAAAGAAAGTCCATGATAAATAAAATTGAGTACAAAGTACAAACCACTAGAGTAAACAAAACATAAATCTTTCACACACCAAAGAAGAAAAGGAGAGCTCCAAAGTTGATGAACAGTTTTGCAAGCTCAAGGAAAGAATGATTCTTTTTTGTTTTTCTTTGGTTTATCTCGCAACGTGGATTCTTTACTAATCTAACCATTCTACATAAAACAAGTAGTAACGTCTACTAGACTGCGGATGGGACCAAAAGACAGTGTCTTGTTCTGCTAACTGAATCCTTGTGCGATGATAAAGCAGCGGTGATTAACCCTTTGCATGTCTCTGTCTCATATTCAACTAGTTCTTATTCTCGAAAAAGAAATAAAGCAATTGATTGATGATTCGGCTTCATCATGTGGGTCCGTTTACAAAATGTGTGAAGCATGTGGTTATTGTTTGTGCATCAAGCTCATTTATCCACCCTAATGATACATATCCCATACTTCAACTGTAGTTCCCCCAAGAAATGGGCCCTCGGAAGGTTTGTTGATATTCCGAATTCACTCATACCTACCAATTGAATTTATCTGTTCACATAAATTTTTAATGAATTAGTTGCCATTACTCCAATAGTCAATTCTTGGTTGCATTGCATTACATTCGGTACAAGTTTCATCTAATACTATATATGGTGGTAGGCATGTGAATGGAAGCGTGGGAGAAACTGTTGGCTGCAAGCTGTCCGTCTGTGTGAGTTCGTTTCGTTTAACTCTTTTTCCCTTTACGTTTTCTATTTTTACCCTTTTTAATTGTGGGTCAGCTTATGGGCTGCTGTACTGAGTATAGCCCGACAAAAATAATGCATGTGCAGAATTTAATTGCTTCCCTCTCGCTTACTTACCACTTTCAGAAGATAACCCCAATAACAGCAGATTAAATCAACTGTAACAGCTAACGCTCTTATTTTGCCATTACATAAAATACAAACTAGTTTTTCAAACTAAACGAGAGTGGTAAGGAAGTACCTTAACTACCCATCGAAACGTATCTAGTTCAGACGAAGTTCTTTTTGAACTTGGAATAATGATGCCTTTTGTCTAACTAGACACATAATAATGAAACCATGATAACCCACCCTTTTAATAGTGGCCATTCCCAAAGTACAGGAGGCCTATCTACCCAAAAGAAAAGAGTAAAGTATTCCCATCTCATCCCCTTCCAGTAACACAGGAAGATATATGAATAATATGATAATAATATACGAGTAATATGATAATACCACAGTACCTAACCACACGAGGATAGTGATAGAATATACGATAATACCGCAATACCTAACTACACGAGGATAGTTATAGCTAAGATCCTCGCTGAAAAGAGAGATTATTTTGTAAGATGACCTCACCTATATATAGTTCACCTCACCTAATACACATTTCTTTGTCGCCCATCATACCTGACACTTATGATTTTGTCTTTGTGATGATCAGAACATAGTAAGTGAAGTGGGTTTAAATGATAGAATTTTTTGGTCCCTATCTTCACTAAACATTTCAGAACATCACACCATCGATTGAGCTCAGGCAGAGAATAAAAGCTTCAAACTTCTCCAAATTCTTGTAGATCTTCGGTGAAGAGGCAATGGCTGAAAGTATCCCGTATTTTTATTACGCTTCCGTTAATTCTACATATATTTTATGTGAATTTTGTCATGTATAAAATACATGCTTGAGTTGCAGGTTTATTATAGCTTGGTTATCATATTTACATCTACAACCCCGACAGACACAGTTTTGTAAGAAGTTGGAAGACTCACTTGAACGGTGGTTTTGATTTGACAATCTCTTTTTTGCCGATAACGAGCTTGCTTCAAAATCATTTTTTTAATAAATTAATTGATCGTTTTCATATAAATTGACGTTTTAGTGGCTGTTAGCTATTCCATTTTCTTCTTGATTCTTAGATATTTCCTTTGGTTGAGCCGTTAGATTTTCCTGAGGAACCTTATGATGAAGACATTCTTATCTCCGCAGCATGTAAACATCACTGCTTGAAGGAGACCCTAATAGCATTAATTGATATACATGACCCTTATTGTTTAGTCATTTTAACCTCAAATTCAGTCTATTATGCTAAAAGCAGGGACGTGATCTTCTGTTCCTTTTTTCATGTACCTACTCTGTCCTATTCAATCTCAGCCATTTATTTATGTGGTCCGAATTTGAATCCCAAAAGCAGTCAGATTTACTTATCATGTCTTGTCAAATCACATTAATTAAAGAACTGATCACATTAATTAAAGAACTGACTTTACTCTATATTTCTAGCTCTCAGTCGCCAGCAAGTATCCCAATACATATGAACAAGTCAAAGATAATGATTAATAGCTTCGGGTTGGAACAGGAGAAAAATATATCCAGCTTGGAAGTAATTGGCTTTAGATCATAAAGGAAATCCAAAGTTCTTCTGAATCAATTAACGTGCATTGGGCGGGACCTTGCCAGTTCGAAGAGTAAACCATAAAAAAGAATCTTAAGAAAATGAAGGTAATGTGACAACCAAAGTTAAGATTTAATATTAAACATTCATTATCCAAATGCAGCGTCCGAATGCTTAGTATGCTTAACAGATTTCTCAGACTTGGTAATCTTCCAATCTTGGGAGTGTTAGTTTATGTCATATCAGTTTGTTGTGTATTTGTGATATAACTAATTAAATTTATTCTTTATCTAATATATATTAGTTTAATTAACTAAAACATAGGATAAGTTTTATAGAATAATTATACTTTATAAATAAAATTATGATGAGATTATAATAGTGAGATTCATATTACATTTTATGTATTATTTCTAAATTATTCATAATTGTTATTCTATTAATGACTAAACATTAATATCATGAAAAGATTAGTATATTTTTTTTTAAAAAAAAAGAAAGTAGTCAATTTTATAGACTAATAATAACCCCAAAATATCTTAATATTTTACTAGATTTTTATATTTTTCATAAAGATTGTGTGTGTGTGTGAAGAAACTTTAGTATTTTTCTTTGTATGAATTAATTATATTTTATTTATGAGTTGAAGTTTTTTATTTATGAATATGTTTTATTCTTTTTAATGCTGATTTAATTGACGAGAGCAATTAAATTATATATTAACTTACGTATGGAGTTTCTTGAATAACTTGCATATAAATAGATTGTAACTTTGATGTTAGGAGTTGAATGGAGAATTTGATATAAACTTTTATAAATCCTTTAGTGTTAGGGTTCATCATTTCGTGAATTTTAATGATCATAATATGTTCTTTTAAGTCTCAATTCAATATGGATGTTGGTTAATTGATTCAAGAATTGGTGATTGAAACTTAACCAAGAGAGCAATTCACAACCTTAGGAAGTTTTGTTGGTCTAGACTATAAAAGCTTTTTAATAAATTGAATCATGAATACAAAAATAATACTAGGGGGACTCTTATCTAGATGCTTATTACATCTTACTTTCATATATTGATTAAGTGCTCTAATTTACATCCAATGATTTAGTTTATCTTCAGTGTACTTCAATTTTATTTTATTTTTAAATCTCAAGAAAAATAATCTTTATTTAATTAGTTAGGTAATATTAGGATAGTGTACTAGTTTTCCAGTACTTCCTTTTGTGGATCGATATTTTACTCATTATTGTATTACTACCTAAGATATAGGCGTATCTTTCATTAAGTTGTAGGTAATATGTAAAATACTTAAATATACATACAGATATTTATTAGAGAACAAATTTATTGAACTAAATTGACAAGATAGTTTTATGTAGAATATTACTTGTGTGTCTGTGGAAACATTACAAGAAAACAGCCATTTAGCGGTGGAAAATACTGACAAAAAAAACAAATATTCCGTCGGTATTCAATATTACCGACGAAATATACCGACAGACAAAAATTAACATTGTAGATTCAGCCGTAACTAACTTTACTTACGATAAAGAAATTTTCGTCGGTAAATTTAGTTTTGGAAAATAAGTTACCGTAAGTAATTTTACGCTGTGAAATCAATATCACCGTAGGTGATGTCCAATATGTCAACCAACGACTCCATATTTCTTCAGAAATAAAAGGCGATCGTATAGCCGCCCTGCGTATCGCACCAACAAAGTCGCGATAATGTGCACGCTCTCTCGACTCCCATACTCTATATACGATCTCGTCCAATTGAGAATCCCAAAGAACAATTTAAAATAAATAGCTTTGAATGAATCACATAATCTATATAAACAATTTAAAAACAAAAACAATATAAAATAATCCTAAAGTTTAGGTTTTATCCAAGAAAAATGTGAATATTAATGATCTTTATCATGAAAGGGAAAGAAAAAGATTGAAGATGGGGTATCTAGTTACACTTAGGGATGGTGTTTTTCAAAGAAAAAGTAAGTTATCTAGGATTTTAGGAGACATAAACAAGAAAAATGGAAAAATAGAAGAAAGAAAAAGAAAGAGGGGTTTAAATCATGTATATTGATCTACCATTTATGAACACTGGTTAACCGGTTAATGATTATGGTCAACCATTCTTATCAACCAAATAGGCCATAAACTCACTCTAACTTTATTTTCTTCCTTAAAAGAGACATTAGTGGATTAGTGCTCTGAATTAGTCAACCATTGGAGTATTGTGGTCGACCATTCATTAAACAAATCTTTTTATACACTTATTGGAATGAAAATTTTCTTAAGTGATGAGACATTGGTCAACCACTGAGAGATAATGTTTGACCAATATGAGTAAGCAGTTAAACACAACTTCGGTCAAATGATGAAAAAAGTAATTATATATGAGATTTTGGTGATTTTTAAGAACACTGATCAACTATGCTATGATATTGGTCAATCACTATGACCTAAGGACATGCAAATCAAATCCAAAACTTAACTTGAAACATTAAAGCACTTAATAATTCATCTTAATATCAATCAAAGACAATCATAAGCATTAAAAGAGACCTTAACAAGATATATTCATTCTTAATTGTCTCTTAATAATATTATTCAATAGTTTAGTAAAACTATTGCCCAATTGGTTTATTGTATTAATAAATTTTAATTTAATATCCCTATTTGCGTATAATCTCTAAGTCTAAGTGCTAACTTTAGACTATAATCTTAAAAAATTTGTTTAATCCCCTATTCATAGTACAAACCCAAATAAAAGCAATTATATTCAAATTAAAAAATAAATGCAAGATGTTTCAAATTTATAGAACAAGAACTAATAATTAGCCCTGTTAAACATTAATTATGATAAGATTCAAATGATGATTCTTTTTGAATTTTCATTTTATTGGAAACTTCTTATCCTTCATATCTTCCTCACTTAGTTTAATAATTTTCTCTTGAGGAGTGTATTGACGATTATTCTTTTTTTTTAACACCTATGTCACCATATTGAAGAAATTTTCTTAGATATAAGAAGGTTAGATGCCTCAAGATAGAAAGCACTCTACGAAACATAATACTAAATTCAAACAACTACCTTTACTATATGCCATTTGTTCTTATTTTTCTTAGAGCCCTACAAAATAAGATAATCAATATGTTTAAGCACTTAAATGGGTTTCAATCCTTAATCGTTATTCTCCTTCTTCTTTTTAACCCACATCTTTAAGGATTTGCTTATCATTATTTGTTTGAGAAAACAAAATCTATCGACATGTCTACACTTACCACAAAAATGACATACCATGTTATATGAGTAATGACAATGCATAAATGCATTACTTGAACCTCTTTGTGTATATACATAATAAGGGATCGTTCATTGGATAATAAAAGTGTTGAGTATTCTCCTAAGTAGAGAAATGAGCTCCTAGGGGTGTGAGTGAATTTGTATGTTATTATAGAAGTTATGCCTAATCTTCCCTTGAGAGTACTGAATTATAAGCCTAGATTATGAGCCATACATAATAATATGAGTTTATTCTTAGGGTGAGTCCTAGTGGATATGGCATGTGTAGATGTTTTATGTGTATGCATAGATGCGGATGTTCCATGCTCATTTTTCATTTTAAGCAATGTTTCTTCATTATACAAATGCATTCCTTGGAAAGTAGTTTTAATGTTAGAAACAATCATGTAGCTTTATCCAATTCTATGCCCATTATTTGAATTCTTCTGAGCTCCTAACATTTTTTCAATTTTTTCACTTTCTTTTGCAAACTTTGATAATGAGTCCTTGAGGTCATCAACCTTTTTTTAATGCTTCATTCTTATGCTTTAATGCATGTAAGTCTTGATTAACAATAATGGCCATACTCTTAGATGCTTTGATACTATGAATTCACTCTTTATCTTTTTGTTTCACTCATGCATTCATCTAAACCTTTTTGAGCCTCTTTGAGTTTGGAAGATACCTTTTTCTTAATGCTTCATTCTTATGCTTTAATGCATCTAAGTCTTGATTAACAATAATGGCCATACTCTTAGATGCTTTATACTATGAATGCACTCTTTATCTTTTTGTTTCACTTATGCATTCATCTAAACCTTTTTGAGCCTCTGTGAGTTTGGAAGATAGCCTTTCTTTTTCATGCTCATAATTTTAAGACTCTCAACTTGTAACATCCCGTCTCCTAGACATACGGCTAGAACACATAATTGTAAGACATTTATATGACTTAAGATAAATGAACGTTAGACATAAGTTAATTGTGACTTATATATCGGTTGGCACATTCATCCAAGTATATATGCTTTCATTTGGCATT
>JAOQMS010000009.1:1384108-1412166 GCA_027563885.1 Erythroxylum longipes | reverse complement strand
CATTTCTTACAATGCGGGATACACATATGTTATTAAGCAATTGGAAATAGACTACCAAAGCATATTGTAAGCTTTGATACATGATTAGATTAAACTTATATTATGGAGAAGAAGGCCTTACATAAGTCCATAAGTTCCTTATACTTATAGACATGATTAATGAGATTCTGCATACCATTATAAGTATCAAGGGTTAGAGGTTAATCCTCTTTATCAAGTAGATTTTTAATTAATCTACCACCACCCAATGGATTGTTGCACGGGTTCTTCGCGAGGGCCTAATCAATCACCGAATAACCAATCCACCGAGGGATTAAGATATTGATTGAATTCTTAACCCGACCCGACCCAATAAGACAAAAAAGGCTGAAAACATTACTTGGACTTATCGTGAAGAAAGATAAGTTGGTCAAGGTAAAATTACTGAGCGTGGTGTAGCCCACTCTTCTATTTTTTTCCTTATCAGCAAGCGGAAAGCTGCTAACTGAGTGATACTCAAGGCGGCTCTTCTTCACAATGACAATGGCTTCTTCTGTCAGCTCTTCCTTTCAGACAAGGTACAACTCCAGCTTCTCCCTTCTTCTTCTTCTTCTTGTTCCTCTCAATTTCGCCTTTCCATGCTTTGCTTTGTGGAATTTTCCCTCTCTTTCGTTGGCTGTGCCTGGGTCACCCAAATGATGCTTTATTACTTCCAAGGTCAAGAATTTTTCTGGGTTTAATGAAAGATTAGGTGTTTTTTTCAGCTGGATGGGTTGAGAAGAGTTTGATTTTCATGTATGCTGAGATTTAATATCAGAATATTTGTTTTTCTTCTTTTTGTTCTCACGTGCGTGACTCTGTCAGATATGTTATCTGCAAGTGTTGAAAGAAATGTTTTTCGGTGTCAAATTACGTTCAATTTACAGAAACATTTACCGAATGCTGGTTGAGAGTAACCTGGAAATGGGTTTTGCGTGGTTTATCGATTTATTGGCGCAAGATGATGATTTGTGTCATAATTCTAAGGTGAGCATTTAGCGAAGGCTGGTTGAGAGTAACCTGGAGCGTTTAGCTTTGAAACTTTTCATAAATCAAGTTGCTTTTGATCTCATTTTGCTCAAACCTGGCCCATTTGTTAACCAAGCCTTACAGAGAACCTTATTAGCTTGTTTATCAAATGAATTCTCCTTACAAAGTTAAGTTTTCATTTCCTTTAAACAGTATATTGTTCACGCAACCTTTTCAGTACTACTACCCACTGAGTTGCTTTTTAGTATGTAGATCAAGGGGGATTGGTCATACATTTTTCTATCAACAAGTATGTATACCAATTAACAGACTATTATGGTGGAAAAATATGTTTGCGGTCATTCATATGGGCTTCCGTTTGCTGATGTAATTGCATGAAAGCAGTGAAAGTCTCACATTTGGTTTAATACTCGTCATGTCATGTTTCAGCACTTTGAGATCAGTGTTTTTGGGTGAGAGCAGTAGAATCTTTACTCCTAACGTCCCTGTAGCTCGCATTGGCTTTTTGAGAAAGACCATAGAATGTAAGGAGTCCCGCATAGGAAAACATCCAATTGAAGTTCCATCCAACGTGACAGTTACATTGGAAGGTCAATATCTAAAAGTAAAGGGTCCTCTAGGAGAACTTTCGAGGACTTATCCACGTGAAGTCAAGATTGATAGGGAAGACAATGGATATATTCGGGTTAGAAAGGCACTGGAAACTAGAAGGGCCAATCAAATGCATGGACTTTTCAGGTAAATGCTTCTGTCATTTGGTTTTAAAATTTATTTCTCACAACTTCTTTTGTCAAAATTCTCTCGATAATAGACATAGTTTCAGCATATATGGCCATCATTATCGTTAGAAGCGTCTGAAGTTCCTGTTGTTGTGTTTGGTCGTAAAAGTATTCTTTTCCTAACTACGCCTTAATGGTTTTGTAGTACACATTTTAAGGGGTACTGCCTGGGGGTTCACCCGTTGCAGCACAAGAAATTATTGTTTTTCCTATGACTTACTTCCTTCTGTTTTCTGTAAACAATCTCTTTACAGTGATTCTTAGTTTCTGTGTGGATTTATAATTTCATGATTTAAATGAGAAAGGAATGTGAGTATATATAAATTTGCACTTTCATTCTTTTCTTTTACTTTGCACTTGACAAATCACTAGCTCAAATGCTTACACAAATCAATGGTCAGGACACTTACAGACAACATGGTGGTGGGAGTATCCAAGGGATTTGAGAAAAGACTTCAGTTGGTTGGTGTTGGATATCGTGCTGTGATAGAAGGTAAAGACCTGGTGTTGAGCCTTGGATTCTCTCATCCGGTTAGGATGGCAATCCCCTATGGCTTAAGCGTAAAGGTAGAAGAGAACACGAGAATAATTGTGAGTGGACATGACAAGTGCTCCATTGGTGAATTTGCTGCTTCGGTTCGGAAATGGAGACCACCTGAACCATACAAAGGTAAGGGAGTGAGATACGCCAATGAAGTTATAAGATTAAAGGAAGGGAAAGCAGGGAAGAAGAAGTGATTAATGCAATGCCAACTTTTGTTTCAGATTTGTGCTTGTTCATATGTGCCGACCGTATGCATTATGAAATCTGCTGTGTTACTGACATTGACTTATTGAGTTAACAAGCAGTTAATTTTTCTTTTTCTTTTTTTGGTTATGTTTGTTATAATGATTTTGTTACAGAACATCTGGATTTATGTGCTATATTTAGAAAAAACTTAGCATATGGCACAACTTCAGTAAACATCCATCGTTGCTTATGGTTCTTATTTAACTTGTTACTAACAGGTGAATGCCATTAGCGCCCTATTTAAAAATTTATATAGTATGATAATGGATTATGAATACAAGATCCTTTTCACCTTCAATTATATTCTCATCTAAAGTTTTATGGAAATTTGATAAACTTATAAACGATTTTAGGATTACAAGGAGCTTCTCCTTGCTCTTTCCTATTCCTAACCTTCTATACGCATATTTCTTAACTAAGAAATTAAAATTGAGCTTTCTTTTTAGTTAAAAAAAAAGCAGAATATACAGTGGCCTGTATTTATTGGCGGTCCAAAATACTGATATGCTGGTAGTTGACCTCCAGCGGACATTCACACAATAACAGAATGACATTAAGGGAATAATGGAATGGCAAATGCGATATTCAGATGCAATCAGACAGGTATGGTAGAGAATTAAGTTACATATCAGGGAGTTTATGCAAACGAACACTTACATCTGCGATTGTTGAGGATCAGTCAAGCACTTCAATCGAATTAGCTCCATATGAAAATACCAAGTAAGTGGTACCCGGCGGATTTAGCATGATTGATTTTCCAGTGTTTGAAGGGGTGAATGTCAAAGGCTGGAAATACATATCTGAACTCGAATGGTACTCTTGTTGAGCTAAAGCTTTGAATTACAACCATTCATCTTCAAGGCATGGCTCAACAGTGGCTTCCACTGTATTTAAATAATAGGCTAAACTCAGGAGCCATTGAGCTCCGGAAATTGTGTTAGCATTGACTCAAAAAAGTTTGGAGAACAGATTCGAAGACTGTTGGCGATTTCGAAGAATATTATTCTAATAAGTTCAGTAAGTACTTTATTTCTAAGGGATTGAAACCAGAATTGAAATTAACCTGATCTCCAAAACATTGCACCAATCTTAGGTGTTTTCCAGGACACGGGAAGCTGTGGTTACAGCCTATTTCTTAGCAAGTATGGGAATTAAATCACGTTATGGAGTGCCTGCCTTCATAGGTAGGAGGTTTAACAACTACAGTGAATACACTCTATAATCATGTGGTAAAATCAAACTCTCATGGTGGTTTGGTTTCCAACTCCTTGCAATCAAGGAAGCCTAAAAGGAGCTCTTATTAGAGTTGTTAACAAACAAAAAGTGTAAACAAGAAGGAATTTGATGACAAGATGATTTGAAGGGTCTTTGCGTTTTGTAACGAGAAAATACATACCAAAGCATGAATGTAGGAAGAAAGAGTTATAATTAAACATAGCGGAAAAGGGCGTTGAAGACTAATCTGCGTGTGCTAGAGACCACCAAGCATCAATTCCACTGTAGGAAATAAAGACTAATAAGTGTAAAACTTTCACGCTTGATCGTCCACTTGATCAATACTATACAGATGCAGCTGTTATATATGGGTGAGCTACTATTCACAAAATTCTAGATAAGTTACAAAGCTTTATCATACCGTACAGAATCAACATCAATATGTCACGTATCTCCATAAAAAATTTCAGACAAATTGACTAGAAATAATCGCCCGATTGTTTGGGATAACAATATGTTTTAATCTTTTATTTAAAGCAATTATATTGATTAATTATTGTAATTCAATTATGTGTTTTACTCTTGTCTTACATGATTTGATTTCATATTATTAACATTGAAAAGTCATTTTGTATGCATAAATCTACCATAATTGAAATGAGTTGCATGCAAATCTAGAGAAAGGTCAACATAAATCTTTTATATTAAGGTTAAACTTAATAGTAAAATTCATAAATCAATAAACCAATCATATATATTTTAACTAGAAAGATTTCTATTAATCAACTAATGGATTAGCTGTTAATAGTCTTGAGAGAGTTATCAACACAAAATAGGAATTTTCACTGCACAATAAAAGGTTAATAATTATAGCATAGCTTAATAAGGTTTATTAATACATAATTAATAAATATCACAGCACCATAGTTTAGCTAGACTGGTATACCAATAATTAAATTTGAAGTTTCATTTAAATCTACGAAGAAAACATCAAAACTTACCTTCTTTTATTTCAAAGTATCTCCAACAATAACTCCTTCAAAAATTTCAAGATAAATTTTGATGTTTTCTTTATAATTAAGGAATGTTGATAATTGAAATTTGAAGTTCATATGATTATATGGTTCAAATTGAAATAACTTGACACATTATAATAAATTCAACTGGAATAAATTTATAATAACTAAAAATAGCAATCCAATAAAGATAAATAAAAGCGATCTATGAAAATTTATGTATTATAATTATGATGGATATACACTTTTCGGTCATAAAATGTGAAAGTTGATAGCAGTCACTCCATTACCAAATTTATAGTTAATAATTATTTTTGAGTATATGTTGTAGATTTTTTATAATTTTAGTTATTGTAAAAATATATTTATTATTCTAAATTATTTTATGGTGTTAAAAACTATAAAATATATTTTAAATTGTTCGTTAAATTATTTTTTATGTTATTGTGTATTGTGTTTGTATATCAATGCCTTAACCCAATCATATTAAAATGCTGTCAAAGCCTAACGCAATCATATTAAAATGGAATCAAATCCTAACCCAATCATATTAAAATGTAATTGGAAGCTAACCTAATTGCCTCGTATAAATAAAGAAAAAACAGAGGTTCTCAATTTACAGCATTTTACTGTTCGTTTGATATACATTAGATTAATTTCTTTAGTATTCTTTTGTCACATTTGTCGTTGGAACTTGGAAGAATACAACCTGGAAAAACTTGCCAATAATTTATTATATCTGAATCTAATAAACATGAGGATATCAATCAATTACAGAGTTTAAAGTGTTTGGATTTGGCACATTAAATTACAAATTTTATGTTAAAAGATACCAACCAAACAGCATGTGGTCAATAAAGAAGCATATTACGAATTTGCAGCCACAAAACGTTCTCGTGGATTATGGACTCTGTTGCATGACTTAGGCAATATATGACTACAGATAGTTGCTTTCTAGATAAACAATAAACCACTTTCAAACGTCAAAAGATTGCATGTGTCCCCATGGAAGGGACCTTCCTGTTATTCAAAACTTTATTCCCTTCTCACATTTAGACAATTGAAACATCTCACTGAGTGAAAAGTAATGGTCGTCCTACTGCTTCCTCAGATTGCGGATAACGTATGGAAGAATACCTCCGTGACTGAAATATTCTAATTCCACCTGAAATGATAAAAATATATATATATATATATGAGCAAGAGCTTAAATACCAAACCATGCATTTCCTATCAGTAGGCAAAAATTCAGGTCAAGGCGATCGTATGCAAGCATTCAATAAATTAATGGGATATCAGCCGGAACAAAAATGAGGCACTAAAGAAGAAATAAAACCACCCTTTACTACAGAAGAAACTTCCCCATCATCCGCAGCGGCTTCAGAGAGGTACCAAGTTTTAAAAAAACACAGGTATAACTTCCTCTACCTCTAAAGGACAAGTCTCTACATCTCAATCAACAAACACCACATTATGCTCCACGGAAAAATGTTCAGGACAAGGTACCACCACATTATGTTCCACGGAAAAAAGTTCAGGACAAGGTTTGGTAGGTCCAATATTTGAAACATAACTGGCTAAGATTTCAGCTGATGCTTAACAACCATATTATAAAATTTACCCACTCCAGAAAAACTTGAGGATTATAAATTTATTTTGAACCAGCTTCCCTAATTTTCAAATGAAATTTTAGAACCCTAATCTCAATATAAGAAAGACACGTCATAGAATCAGAGAATGGACAATAAGTACCTCCGTATCAAACCGCACAGTACAAGTGAAGGACTTTCCAGTGTCAGTTGTGACAGTCACATCCTGACCGGGCCTTATCTCACTGACACTGCTTGGAAGATCAATAGTGTACCGCTCATGGCCAGTCAATCCTAGTGTGTCTGCATCCTGACCAGGCTTGAAACAAAGTGGAATAATTCCCATTCCAACTAAATTACTGCGATGAATTCTCTCAAAACTTTTGGCAATCACTGCTTTGACTCCCTGCAATAGATCAAGTTAAAGTCAAACGACCTCATAAACAGAAAGGTGAAATCCTCAAAGAAGTTTAATGAGAAAGCTTACCAGCAGCATTGGACCCTTAGCAGCCCAATCTCTGGAGCTTCCACTTCCATACTCAGCTCCAGCCAAAACTATGGTATCATATCCAGCAATCTTGTATTTCTGAGATAGTATGTTGGCCAACAATCAGTCGGACGGAGCATTTAATCTTGAACAAGCATTTATACTGCCTTTAAGTTGGTTTATCTGGTATTCATATATCATAGTTCTGGCATTTGATACATAATTCAACTACAAAATGACTGACATCCAATGACACGAGTTTACACAATAATTTGAATTATATGCACTGAAAAGCATTTTCCCAAATGCACAAATAGAAGTACTTCGATAGAATGGTACCACACCTTTACCCACTATAAAATAGTTCCTTAAGGTTTTCGTTGACATTTTTTAGGCATTAATGTTTGACTAATAAAAAGGAGTAGGCCTTGATAATGTTTCAGAGGAAATGAAGAAGGATTAAGAATTCTGTACATATTTAAACCAAACACTTACCATTGCAGCATCATAGACGGAGAGTTTCTCTCCTGTAGGAATGTGAATTGTCTTCGGGCCAACTTCCCCATTCAAAAGTTTGTTTACAAGTCGAATATTAGCAAAGGTACCCCTGGCCATTATTTCATCATTCCCACGACGACTTCCATAAGAGTTGAAGTCTTTGCGATCTACCCCTCTTTCAAGGAGGAACCTTGCAGCTGGGCTGTCCTTGTGGATGCTTCCAGCAGGTGAAATGTGATCGGTTGTGATACTATCACCAAAATTGAGTAAACAGTATGCATCCTTTACCCCATGGGCCCCAGGAGGTTCCAAAGTCATTCCCTTGAAGTATGGGGGCTCATGTATGTAGGTTGAACTAGGGTCCCATGAGTAAGAGGATGTAGCTGACACTGTCAACTGATTCCACATGGGATTGCCCTTTGTGATAGTCTCATAAGTACTTTTGAACATGTCAGGCAATACACTTGATTGAACAACCTGGACAGGACAAAACCCTGAGTAAGTGCTACTCAAGCCAAGGAACAAAAATTAGACCACAAAGTTACATATTGAGCTTTCAAATGTGATATCAATTTTATCAAATGCACACCTCTGCTATTTCTTCTGTTGATGGCCAGATATCCTTGAAGTAGACATTTTTACCATCTTTCCCTACTCCAATTGGCTCCTTATCAAAGTCAATGTCAACCTGGAAGATGATTCATCATTATATTATTAAAAAAATAGTTAAAGTAGTAATTAGACAAATCCTATTACAGTTACAAGAAGTTAAATGGTCATACCGCAAACTGATAATCCTCATACATTTACAATATGCAAAAATTATGAGGTAGAAACCTCAACCAGTTAAGATGTCATGTTACTTCTTTAAGGTATTAGAACCAGCAAAATTCAAAAAGCTCCAAGGGAACAGAAGGAAAGGTAATAATACCGTGCCAGCAAGGGCATATGCAACCACTAAAGGAGGTGAAGCAAGATAATTGGCCCGGGTCAATGGGTGAACCCGACCCTCAAAATTCCTGTTCCCAGAGAGCACTGCTGCTGCAACAATATCTGGGTAAAGAAATAAAGATATAAAACAGTGTAAGCAACAAACAGAAACAAATTTGAACTAACATTCTGTCAAAGAAACATTGATTTTGTAAGAAAATATATTAGACCTTTAAGTAATAATCTGTATTACCCAATATTTTTTTCCTAATGAGATGAACAGAATTCCAAAAGTTACCATTTTCTGAAATAGCAGAAGCAACAGATTCATCCAACTCTCCAGAATTTCCAATACAAGTTGTGCATCCATACCCAACTATATGGAATCCCTGTTGATTCAAATATTTTTGCAAGCCACTGGATCATGCAAAAGAACAAGATTAGCCGGATTTCTTCCTCAGGTCTAATGAAGACAAAACAATGGCATTATGTTACTGCACTTCCAATACATGTTTTTAACAAAACATGAATTACCTCTGCAGTAAATACTTTTTGACAACTCCAGATCCTGGAGCAAGACTCGTCTTTACCCATGGCTTGACCTACAAATGGTAGCAGTCAATTAAAGGATTTCACATAATAGAGCACCTGAATGAAAGACTACTTGGTCCTTGCATAGGACATTAAGAACTGTATGGAAAAATTGAGACATGAAATGGGTCTAACCTGTAAGCCATGTTCACAAGCCTTCTTAGCCACAAGAGCAGCCCCAAGCATCACACTGGGATTTGATGTGTTGGTGCAGCTGGTGATAGCAGCAATCACCACACTACCATGCTTCAGTTCTGCTGGCTGCCCATGGAATGAGAATTTTGCCACTTTATCCTGTTCCTCTTTGGGTATGGCAAATCCCTGCACAATGAAATCAGAAGGATCAATAAAGTTAATTCAAAACTTTTACTCTGAACAAAATCATTTTGTAAAACAAGGGTTGCAACCTATGAATTGTAGGTTTTAAACCTTAAGTGGTGTAAAAGAGCTTAGAGTTTACAAAAGAAATAAAAGAGGGCAACACACTAATTTACAAGCTTTAATTTGATGGAATGAAGAACATAGTTGGTGTGACAAGAAGGACAACAAAGAATGAAATTTATTTCATATTTTTTTTTTATTTGATAGAAAGTAATAATAAATTAGACACATTGTTCTACTTATTTAGGACTTAGGTGTATTTAAGAGTAAAGAATGGTTATTAGAGTAGGATTCAATTTTATTTTGGATAGCTTAGTTGGAAATCTCTTTACTATTAGAATAAAGGTTCCAAGAACTTTTCTAAATGTGTATAATCAGCCCTTCAATTAAAAAAGAACCTAAATTTCTTAGGTAAACTTGAGTTTTCAATAAAAAGGTGCAATTCTTTCTTCTAAGAGTGAATTTTTAGACTTTAGGAGTGACAGCTAGTTCTCTGTCATAACTTGTTTACCACACTAAAATTCCAGCACTTTAACCTGAGTTTACTACAACCAAAACCCTAAAATTCTAGCTAAACTCAAACCTAAAATTTCAGTCATACCAAACCCTAAAATTCCAAATATTCCAAACTTGAAATTTCAACAATCTAAGCTGAAATCTCAAGCCCAAAACTTAAATTCCAATAGCCCGATTTTACAAGTGCTGTGAGTTCTAGGTACTAGTTTGATATCTCTTCTACTCGTCCTACATCATTAAGTTAACAACTGACGTGAGTTCTAGCTACTAGTGATATCTCTTCTACTCATCCTACATCATTAAGTTAACAACTAACCTTAAATCCGACTTTATTACCAAGACAAGAGTGCCAATCATCTTTCATTTCTCTCAAAGCAACCCGATCATGAGGCCTGTGAAACAAAAGAGATTAGATTGGATGTCTTGTCAATTGTGAAAGCACAGTAGACCTTATTGCAAAAGCTGAAAAAATGCCACACGGGTGCATGAAATAGTCTCAATGAGTGGAGGAGGTTTTTCCAGTAAACATTGCACACCTTTTTGGCCCAGAAATACAAGGTTCAACATCCTTCAGATCCAGTTGAAGATATGATGAGTATACTCTTTCTTGTTGAGGCTGAATTTAGAGGTGGGAAGAAAGTTAGCATCCCTATCATTTTGTTAATTGTATTAAGTAAATGAATGATCAATAAAGACCTTACCTCATTATAGTCGACGAACATTTTATTTGCACGAAGATATGATTCTATCATTGTCACCTACAAGAAGAGTAAATCTCTTGAGTATTTAAATTTCACTTTGATTTCCATTGTGCACAAGAAAAGTGAAAGTTCTCACAGTTTCTTCACTCCTTCCAGTCAATCTAAGATATTGTAAGGTAACATGATCGACAGGGAAGAACCCCATAGTTGCACCATATTCAGGTGACATATTAGCTATGGTGGCCCTGTCAGCTAAAGAAAGCTCACCCATACCATCTCCTGCAGGAAAATACAAACATGAAAGCTTAATCCTAAGAGAATGGAATAAAGCTAACTTGGAGAACGAACTCAATATAGTTCCATCGGAATCCATTACCATAAAACTCCACAAATTTCCCAACAACTCCATGCTTTCTTAGCATTTGAGTCACAGTCAAAACTAAGTCAGTAGCAGTAACACCATTACGTAATTTTCCAGATAACTTGAATCCAACAACACCAGGTAGCACCATGCTCATTGGCTGTTCAATGTGAAAAAGTTTTAGAACCAAATTTTCACAAGAATGCGGCAAAACAGATGTGGGTGAGAGGAGGGACTGACTCATAAACCAAGAGTAATAGCTTAAGTATATACATTCAGTTATATCAGCTCTTTGCAATTGCAAATGTATTTGCAGAATATTGTTTCAGATGAGTAAGTTCCTATTTTATCTTTTAAAACTTAAAAGAGTATTTTTAACAGAGACCAGCCACGACATATTGACATTCATTACCTGGCCAAGCATTGCAGCCTCAGCTTCAATACCCCCAACCCCCCAACCTGCAACTCCTAGCCCATCAATCATGGTTGTATGGGAATCAGTTCCAACCACACTATCAGGGTAGAGCACATCCTTGGTGTTGAAGACAACCCGTCCAAGATATTCAAGATTTACCTGAAATTTTATGCTTGTCAATCAACAAATGCTGAAAGCTAAAATTATGATGCAGTTATAAAGCTATTCATCTACCCGAGAACACAAAAAAAAAAAGAATATAATGAGCATGCATCTTAAGTAATGGATAACAGTAGGGATTCTGCCAATAAATTAAAAACCTTCCAACAATTGCATTTCAGAATTATACCTGATGAACAATACCAGAACCTGGAGGAACCACAAGCATGTTATGGAAAGCTGTAGAACCCCACTTAAGGAAAGCAAATCTCTCTTTGTTCCGTTGAAATTCAAGTTCCATATTTGCCTGTACAGCATTCTCTGATCCTGCAACATCGACTTGAACTGAATGATCAATAACTAGATCCACAGGAACCTGCACAGAGAGTAATTATTTAACTTGTGGTTCAGAATGCAATAAACAAGAACACTTATTTGTGATTAGAGTTTTCCCCTAGAATAATGTAAACAACTATAAGTCCGTGAACTTTCAGATGAATCACGAGGATTTATTCCTAAAGCAGTGATATTTTATCCTTATCCAATCAAGAAAACAAAACTTAGTTTGCACGTGGAATTGAATGATTAATGCTTTTCACACTTAGTCAATCCCATACAAAGACATAATTTTCAAAACCAAAACCATAAGGCACAAACAGTTTTTAAGGTGCAACTGAATAAGATATAATAATGACTTCAGTGAACTGCACGGCGAAGGTAACACGTACCAAAGGATTGATCTTGCTGGGATCACTACCAAGATTGCTCATAGCATCCCGCATGGAAGCAAGATCAACAACTGCTGGCACTCCAGTAAAATCCTGCCAACAAAAGGAAGCAAATTAGAACATGTAGACAATTTGCATGCCAAAAGTAGTGCTTAGGTCAACTGACCTGCAAGAGAACACGAGCTGGCTTGAAAGGAATTTCAACTTGCTTCGGAGATGTGTTTTCCCAATCAATGATTTTCTCAACATCTTCCTTAGTAACTTGGAAGTTGTCACAATTACGAATTGCAGACTCAAGTAATATTCTGACAGAATATGGCAGCTTATCTGTTATGTACAGGAAATGCATGGTGTTATCAATCACTAACAAGGCAAACAAGTAATTGCGACAAAAATTCTGTACCAAACTTCTAAGCATATTTCTTTTATCACTCTTAATTTATATGATGCAGTTACTGAACATGGTACAGAAATTAGACCTACACATGAACTGGGCTGGGTCAAATCTAGCTAAACTCTAGCTCTAAAACTTTTAGAACTCTTAAAACCATATCTAATTCATCCCAAAAAATGAACTTAAATTTTAGACTCAAACTCAACCTACTTTAAAAACTTCAATTTTAAACCCAACGCATGAGCCCATATCTTTGAACACCTTTTAGCAATTATATAAAATATGGAAAAGAAATTATTTAATCAATTATCAAGTAAAAGAATCACAATTTTAAAAAAATACAAATATAATTTTTTATCATGATATATGTATAATTGATAAAAATTAAATAAAGTAAAATTTTAAAAATCTATAATTTTGATAAAATCTAATGAACACTGAGTATTCTAAAATTCTAGTGAAACCATTTTTTTCTACCATTAATCACTCAAAGAATAAAATAATTATTTTAAAATATAAATGAAATATATTATATTATTTATATGAGATAAATTATCAGATAAGTGCATTAAATGCAGTTATAAAAATGTGGTTAGGTTAGATAGTTTTGCCTTTATATAATTCAGATACCAACCATAAATTTCAGATTTATTTTTTAATCCAAACCCAATCCATAGGTATATTTTTAAAACCCAAACGCCTTAATTTCTGAGCTGGATCGATTTATTAATGTCCTGTAAAAATCACTGTTCTGAACCGAAGCATTCAATAACCACAAAAGATAAGCATGCTTTTAAATCTATATTGGAATAGAAGAAAGAGAGAGGCATAAAACACAGAGATCAGATGTAATAAAAGAGCAAAAAATGGAACTGAAGATAATTGGATTCAAAGGGAAATATAACAGGACCTCAAATTCTTAAGTCAAAGTTAAAAGGGTAATATACATATATACTAGAGAAGTTTATAATGCAAACCATATGAGAAGGTAAAAATGTGGATTCATGGTAGGAAAATAGAAATTTACCAATCCTTGGGTCATTAAGAGCAGGCAGGCTATAGAATTTCCCAAACTCGCCACCACCTGGCTTGGGGAGACTAGTAAAAATTCCCTTAAAAGGATGCTCAGGAGCTGAAATCAAGCACGTAAGCATACTCAGTACCATACCTTCATTGTATTTATCAGAAGCTGGAACTAAGAGAAGAATATCCAAAGTTCTTACGGAAAACACAGTGATCGCGTGCAATACGAGCGCTATATATTCGGAATACTAAATAAATACAGTAGTGTGCACAAAATTTAATTTGTATTCATCATAATTTGTTTAAAAAATCCCTCCTATTTAATTTTATATCATAGAGCTGATAAGGACATGAGATCTACAAAACATCAATTTGATCACTAATAGTACGAAGAAATGAAAATATCATCAATGAAACTCCTGGGGATAATCAGGAAAGAAACACAAAGATCTCACGAAGAAATGAAAATCTCATCAATGATCTTCTGCATATAAACAGGAAAGACACACAAAGATCTTACGAAAATGACGGTCAACGTACCCATGGTAGCAATCTTTCGCTGGAAGCGCTCAACAATGGGAGCAGCGGCACGACTCTGGGCGCGAAGACTGATCGGAGAGCGCCAATCTACACCGTGGCTCCAGCGAGGGACGGAGCAGCGGAGTGATCGAACAGCGGAGGCGAAGCTGAGAGATCGGCGCTGGTCGGCGGCGGTGAAAGAAGGATGGAGAGGGTTGGGAGCAGGAGAAGGAGCAACAGAGGTTCTAGAGAGACAAGTAAACGAGGAGGAGAGAGAAAAAGACAGCCTGGCCCTGGACGCCCTCAGGACCGAAGAGGCAGAGGTAGAGGCCGTAATATACATCACTATCTAACATAAAATATAAGAGAAGACAAATCTTATCGACTAACGATTATCGATTCGCTGAGATAGAGAAAGAGGGTTGCAGAGAGACAGATTGATAAACACCGGACTGAGAGAGGCGTGTGGAGAGCAAGCAACTGAAGCCTACAGCTGTGTGCTGCTGATGTTCTAGAACTTAAAAAAGTGATCTCCTGTTTTGAGGCTTATGGTACTTGATGGTCCTTACCCCCCGAGCAACTTCCACATCAGCGTAACGGAGGACCTTTTCTCAAGAGTTGGTCAACTCAGAGGATAACTGCAAAGTTCTTGGAACTTTCGCAAGTGGCATCCTTTTATTCCCTGTATTCCCACCATAACAGGACGGAGGGTTGAAGTCTCGAACCAGTGGTTAATTGGGTTAAATAAAATGAATGGGCTAGTTGGCCCACCAATTAATTTGATTCTCTTAGTAAAGGAAGCAGCAAAAAGTTTTCGTGCTTCTCTAATATTAATATGTGTTTAATTTAATTCTTTATATATATTTATAAGCCCCGGAAAGTTAATAAAAAGAGAGGTTTAATTTAAATCCAATTAAAGAAAAATCAATACAGTAACGTATACTACTGGGACATACCCACCATGTTAGGGAATCCAACTTTTCTTTGCTAACTGCATAAATTAAAGAAAAATCAATATAGTAAGGTATACTACTTGAACATATCCACCATGTTAGGGAATCCAACTTTTCTTTGCCAACTGCGGAGTCCGTTGATCATTTCAGCTGCCTTGGTTGGGCCTCTATTTTGACTGTTTATGGGAAGGAAGGCAAACACCATCCCCACGCCGGATAACAAAATTCAGTCGGCCAGTTATATACAATTCAATTATTATTTCTTTTATGAACACTACATAAATTATTAAATATAATACAATTAATAAATTATTGCTCTCACATTATTCATTATTATTAGTCCTTCCTCTCACTCTATTAACAATCTATCTTTGGCATTCTTATTTGACCACGCTTTTAAATAAACTCAATCCATATGGTATTATTTTTAATGTTTTAAAAGCCGAACTAAAACGACCGGTTCGATCAGATTAAGCATGAATGGGATTGATTTTTGGTCCAATTTTTACTTTTAATCTTTGTAAATTAAACTGGCCGGTTTTTTTCTAAATCATAAAGAACCGTATTTTTCTTCTTTTTCAACACCCAAACTAGCCAAATCACAAAGATTCATAACCTAAAAAGCAAAAACCATAAATTCAGGCCTAAGAATCAAGAAACAAAAAGAGGCCAAAGAACAAACACACACCCACTTGCCTAGAACTCCCACCAAAGTCTTGAATGATCTCAGTTTTAAAATTAGCTCCTTCTTGAAGCCTCTCTATAAGGACTATCTAATGAAAGTTGTGAAATTTAGTGGAATGAAGAGAAAGACGAAGAAGTTGAAAGTGAAGAACTTGATATTAAATTAGTTGCTTTTATTCTTGAAAGATACAAAAGAAAAACATGAAAATTGAGAATGCTTCAAAATGGAGAAGTGAAAGGTTCAAATTTCAAAATGAAATGGCCTGTAAATAGAGAAGAAAAGTGTGAAAATTAAGAAGGCTTCAAAATGGAGAAGTGAAAGGTTCAAATTTCAAATAGAGATGGCTCCGAAATGGAGAAGAAAGTCATTCCATGTACCAACATGTTGTGCATCTGACACTCTGACTTTGGTTATTGACCTAATGGATAATGGTATAAACTCTTGGTCTATATCCATTATCCATAATTACTTAACTAACCTTACCTCTCCCATGTCTATTTGCATTTTAACATTATCTCATTTTCCATTACCAACTATTAATGTTAGTATTTATAATTTTGTTAAATTTACAACTTGGAATATAGATTTCTTTTTCTGTACCTAAATATTTAGTGAATAAACATTTGAGATTAAGTAATGATGTCAGAGCATATGGATAGTTTAGTTTTGAGATTTTCGTGATTGAATAGTTAAATTAGATTTATTATTAATTTATTATATAGTAATAGATATTGGTGTATTTTTATTTTAATAAATATTTTGTTTTATTTATTTTTATTTTTATTTTTCATTTATTATATAAGAATTTTATAGCGGTTTAATACTCGTTGAGCCTATAAACCTTTCATTTAACCGATTCAATATTCGGCCTGACTTTTAAAACGTCGATTGTTTTTATTCTACTTGTTGTCAATTTATACCCCAGACCCCGTATCTCAGCAAGACTTCCACTAGATATTATTATTGTTGTTGTCAATTTATAAAATAATTTGCCTTATCATCTTTTACCAATATATTCTCTTAATTTTATTATATTCCTTATTAATATAAGGTAACAACTCATATGTGTCCTTTAATCATGTTCTTGAAAAACGCTTGTTGACTACAAATTTTATCAAGAAAAGCTAATGTGAGTTGATAGATCTCACCCAGAGATATTTCTCTCATATCTCTTCGTAGAATTGTAATGGTCCTTTGAAGTTCAGGCTGTAATTCTTTTGGAAGAGATAAGACGAAAGTATAATTGAGATTTACATTATTAAAACCATTAAGTAGTTAATATATTTCCATCTTAAGTTGGAAATGCTTCTATAGATCTCTTCTATCTAGTGAACAACACTTCATTTCAAAATACTCTTGCCTGATTTACTTATCAATAAGCTGAAAATCTCCAATGAATTCTTTATGGATAACTCCAAGAAGAATTCCTGCAGATGCTACTTGAATATATTGAAGTCTATAATAATCATCTAAACTTTGCCACCATTATCGTAAAAATGCCAGTAAAATGAGAGGTAAATTCAGACAGGATATCTCGTAAAGGGTTATCTGGTCAGAGTCATTTGTAAATTAATCCAGGCTCCAAATTTATGAAGACAATCCCTCCATTTTGGGGGTAGTAGATCATTAAAAGTAAACCAAGGTCTCGAAGTAGGTCTGGTTGGTGGTATTGGTATTGGTGGTGGTATGATCTGATTGGTTCAATCCCTGTAGATTTACCTTTATTGATATCTAGTTCATCCTCAGTTGGTTAAGATGTATCAAGCATAGTCATCATGATCTGAGCTAATTTAGATAAATCTACAAAATGTTTAGAAGTCTCCGAGGATTGTTTAAAAATTTCAAAATAATTTGATGATGGGCTTTCAGATTCATCTGAGACAAATATTAGTTTAAGAGTTATAATGAAATCTTATTGAGAAGCTTTATCTTTTCTAGTGAATGGAACAGGTTGGGTTTTAGGTGGTGCAGAAGATAGAGTTTTAATTTGTACAAGTTTTGTCCATGGATCAACAGGTTTGGTATATGAAAGTGATGGATTGTGTTTCTTTTTAGTTTTGTAGGTTTTTAGGTTTGATGGTAGGATAACAAAACCACCTTTAGCATGAATGGACATCGGACCATATACATCAGAATATATTATGTCTAATAACCCATTCATTCGTTCACCTTTTCCTTTAAAAGGTAATTTAGTCATCTTGCCTAACAAGTAAGATTCACATATGTCATATGAATCATAATCAAATAACCCTAGGCTACCTTTCTTGTGTCGATTAATCATGTGTTTCTCACTTATACGGCCAAGTTGACAACGCCATATGTAAGATGATTTTATGTTATCTCGTTTTTGTCTTTTATTGTCATTGATATTTAAAATTGGATTGGACATACCTAATATGTAAATTCCATTGTACAATGTAGCAATACCATACAACATTTCATTCAACTTAATTGAACAACCATTGCTTGAAAAAGTTAAATGAAATCCTGCTTTATTAAGACATGAAACAGATACAATGTTTTTAGTCACAACGGGTATAGAATAGCAATTTTCCAAAACTAACTATAGCCTACTAGGAAGATACAAAGCATATGTCCCTACGGCTAATGCAATAACTCTTACTCCATTTCCCACACGTAGGTCCATCTCTCCCTTCTTGAGCAGTTTACTATCCTTGAGACCCTGCATATCAACACATATGTGTGAGCCACTTCCAGTATCTAATACCTAAATGTTAAGATCAGAAATATTATTAACCTCAATGACAAATATCATACCTAAAGTAGACGGTAGGGCATCTAACGCCTTCTTCTGCTTCAGTGACTCTAGATAAGTTTTACAGTTTCTCTTCTAATGTCCTTCCCTGTTACAATGGAAGCATATCCTGTTTGAAGTTGTCTCCTTTGCCTTCTTCTTGGCTACACCTCCCACTGGCTTCTTGGACTTCTTCTTCTTTTAGTTCTTCTTGCGAGAACCAGAAGAATAGTCCACCAGTATCACAGCCCTATTGTCTTTCTTGACAGTTTACTCAGTTGTTTTGAGTAGATTAATCAACTCAGGTATCGTTATGGATATTTGGTTCATCTGATAGTTAAGCAAAAATCGTGAAAAACTATCGATCAAACTAATCAGAATTAAGTCTATACTTAATTCATAATCCCTTATAAAGCCCAAACTGCCTAACCTCTCAATGTATCCACTCATCTTCAGCGTATATTGTGCTAGAGATGATCGCTCAGCCATCTTAGAATAGAAAAGCAACCTCGAGGTCTTGAACCTTTCAGACCAAGCTTGCTCATCAAACAGTTCCCTCAGTTGGTAGACTATGGCATGAGCATCCATAGCCTCCTGTTGCTTTTGCAATTTTGGTGACATAGAGGCTAGCTTTATACAGTTATCCAACTTACTATCATCCAGTAGCTTCTTGTAAGCTTTCTAATCTTCATCAAATGCATCGGCAGCAGGGGGATCGGGAAGTGGTTCATCTAGGACATATCCTAGTTTCTCAGATTTGAGAACAATTCTCAAATTCTATAGCCAATCCAAGAAGTTAGGTCCCGTGAGTTTGTTGGAATCTAACAGGTAGCGTAGGTTCATACTAGATGAAGACATCGTGACAATTCAATAACCTAGAAGAACGAGAGAAAGTGTTAGAATGTACATTAATGCATACTGATAAGGACTTTAATCACATGCATTATAGGTCCCACTATTCTTTTTCAAATCTATAGCCCTAACTACGAATTTGAGAAAACTTATAGTTTTTTTAATGGGTCGATATTCGATATCACCAAGAATGACCTTGGGTTTGCCCAATAAGCCACTTTAGGTCAATCGGTATGGATCATTCATACCAATTGAATTCATTTATACAACTATCGACTTGTGTTGTCAACTGTTGATTTAGCACACTCATTGGGTCATCAACTCTTGATTTGTATAAATCTTATGTATATAACCCAACTTCGCCTCTATCCACGTCGACTTTGGGTTTGCCCAACAAATCAATGCTTCTAGTTACGACTAACCCATTAATCTGGAAATTTGATTTCTATGGTTTGAACATATTCGTGTAGAGCGGGCTTGGGTTTGCCCAACAACCCAACTCTAAAAGAACTTTGGTTCTTGCCATATCAATGTAAGGCGTAAGTCCTAATATTTGATTAAGGGATTTGTCCTATAGTCTCACTAATACTTGGATTATCTTGAATATGTATATCACATATATACATTTAAATTATGGAAAACTCAATTGAATTGAGCCTATGTCCATAACTACCCTTAAAATGCATCTATGCATGTATCACACAAAGGAGGTTTAATTTAGGTTATGAATTAACTATGCATCTAAAGTTCGTGATTCGATTCAACTCTTGAAACTAATCGGGTACTAGTGTTAGTCTTAGCTAATCTGAATTATGAATGTGATTCAGTTAGGAACTCTAAAATTAATTATTTCGATGTCCAAATTAAACACTTTATTCCTTGCATATATGCCCTTTTCTAGTCATACTAGAAATGTTATACTCTACTTGGATTAATTCTAAATTAATCCTTAGGGTTTCCAAAATTTTCGTACATTTATAATATCCCTAGGTCATCTCAAATTTATATAAACAATTTCGGCACAAGCCAAAATTATCTTGACAATCAAAATCGTTAAGATAAATAAGTTAACCTATTAGACACTAAAGGGACCGATTCAATGTTCGACAAATTTATGGAACTCTATTTCAAGCACATGTATTAAACATGTTATTACCATCAAAATAATACATTTCTTATCACTTAATAACTTTATTAAGGTCTTATAATTGAAATACATAGATTATAAGTCATATAGTAAGTCAACTCCATCAACTTTCAAAAGGTTGACCAATGTTGACTTTAACTTGATTTATTAATTGAATCAAATTCAATTAATTCTGGAAAAATTCCAGAGTCTTATACACATTCTAAATGTGTCTAATAAAAAATTCCACAAACTAATTCTTATTATTTATTTATTAAAAATAGGAATTAGCCAGCACATCATATGTGTATGACATTTGTCATATTACTTATAACACTAGTCAAACGTTACATCATGCATGCATAAGATAATCACTTTAACAACAAGTGTCATGCATCTCATACACGTGGCAACGTCTCATCTTGCATGTCCATGCATAAAATTTATTTAAAAAAATTTTATAAAAATTAATATAGAATTTACAAGCATGCATGTTCATCACATTTCCAGAATTTCTCAGAACTTCATACATGCATCAAGCTGAAACTAAATTCATAATAAAATAGCAAATGACATTCAATTGCATTTTACTTTTACAGAAACATAACATAACACCTTATAAAAATTTATGTGAAAGAAAATTAGAAAAAAATTTCTAGAATTATTACAAAATTTTCAAAATCAACACATGCATTCAGTTTTCCAGAAATCAACATATGAACAGTCTAGATATTAATTCGAAATAAAATAGCAAATGACATTCAATTGCAATTTCCTTTGACAAAAACATAATATAACATCTTATAAACAATTCTGAGAAATAAAATCATGAAAAAATCAATTTACATGAATTATTCCAAATCAACATGCATGTCAGTCACAACCCAACAAACACTTTACACATGTTCAATACATCATCGAATGCATGAATAAAATTGCACTAATACCACTGTTGGGTTTTCTATGGATGCATGCATCACATGCATGAGAATGTAGCAGAAGTGTCAGAAACTAGATTCCAACACTATGACAACTCGAAAAACACAGAATCATTCATGGATGCAACGGATATGTAAAGAACATAAAACATAAAACATTTTTACCTTTTGTTTCTCCTCCTTTCTTGTTTCCTCTTCTTGTTTGGGTTGCTTCAAATACCAAAACCTTCCTTGATCACCAAAGAACATGCAAAGATCAAGAAGAAATAATGTATAAGAGTGATTTGAGCACCAAACTAGATGAGTTCTAGTATATGCTCAAAATGATAGAAGATAGATCAAGACACTTGTTGCATAAATTGTAAGAACAAGACTCTTAATATCTCTCTCCAACTATAGAACTCTTATAGAGCCCTTATGCTCTCACTTGAGTGTGTAAGAAGTGGTAAGACCTTTTGTACATAAGTGAAGAACTCACTTATGTACTCATTTGTGGCCACAATTATGACCTACTTAAAAAATAGGCTCGCCTTCGGCCACGACCGTGGCATACTTAAAATTATCCATACATACTATGTTTTTCATATGATCTTTTATGCGCATGACCCTTAGGTTCCTAGTTATTTTAGGGACTTGAATTAACTTTTAATTCAAACAAATCATGAAGGGTTTCATGATGCCAATTTTTCAGAATATAAGTGGATTAACACACGAAATCTTCAATAGTTAATTCTCTGAATTATGAACCTTTCCATAGACAATTATCGTGCAATTCATACTTTCACCATACTATACCCTACTTGATTCAGAGTATAGGCTATGTGTCAACTCCCACTAGACTGACTACATCACATCTAGTCCAAGTGATGTTAGTTCTTGTCCTGATATCTCATTACTCTATGTTTCATTGAATACTCTCTTTATGACACATAACTGCTCTGGCTAGAGACTCCTGAGTAATGACCCAACAAGAGGTCGTGGGTATCATCTCCTTCTATCAGAAGTGGTGAATTCTTTATTGGCTACCCAATCACCTTCGAATACTAATAGTTATACCCAATTACCTTCAAATACCAATAGTTATACCCAATCATCATGAATTTCCTTCATGCTATGTTTTATATCATGGACTTCATTAATTCGATTCAAGATCAATATCAATTCATATATAAACAAATATCAAATTAATGAAAAATGCCTTTCGCTTTATTAATCAAAACAAAGTCAGTATAAAAGTGCTAAAAGTGGTTGCCTTTAAAGCACTACTCTAACAAAGCTACAATGTATTATGTTTTTATAAATGGAAATGGGGAATTGAGTTTTAAATATTGTGTTATTCGTGTTTTAATTATGATGCCATATAAGTGAATGTCAGTGTTCTAACGCGTCACTTTTATGGGCATGTTCCCGAACGTCCAAGGATGTCGGGTAGATGCCCCGTAGAAGTGGGGTGTTACAAATTTAGGTATCAAAGTATGGTTTGACATCCATAGGGACATATAGGAACTTTAGACATGACATATAGTGAGAAACTCGGATAAGAATCGCTATTATTGTCTATTATAGGTCATTCGCCATAAGTGATCAAGTTGAACAATCAACTGACCTAGAGTTTGTAGGAGCCAATAGAGAGTCTTCTATATCTTAACCTGACCAAATGCCTCCAAGAATTCCTGAGAGAAAGGAAAGGAGGCATGATAAATTGAGAAAGTAGGGGGTTATGGACTTCTACAGAAGTACAGATCCTACTGAGGTCGAAGGATGGCTAGAGAGAACCGAGAGGATATTCGATCAAATGGATTGTGAGTTAGATGAGAAGTTCAACTACGCAGTCTCATTATTGCAAGGTCCAACATACCAGTGGTGGAACACTATCCCACGCAGTAGCACTAGACCTTGCGGATTGAAGTGGGAAGACTTATTAAAGGTCTTCAAGGAAAATTATATGCCAAAGATTTATCTAGACAAAAAGATGAAAGATTTTTTAGATCTGAAGCAAGGCAGTCTCACCATAACAGAGTATGAAATACGGTTTAATGAGCTTATGGGGTATGCTACTGCCTTGATTCTTACTGAAGAAGATAAGTGTAGGAGGTTTGAAGATGGATTGAACACTGAAATAAGGATGAGGTTAACTATAACGAATCTGAGCTGTTTCACTGAGTTGAGAGCAGCCTCAATCCAAATAGAACAACCATTAAGAGATGGCCAAGTGGAATACAGACAAGAGTTTAGAATGAAGAGACCTAGTGAGTCTCAGGTAGATTATGGCAGAAGGTTCAATAAGCACCAAAATAGATCGTTTCCACCACTGGCTAGATCGAGACAGTCGGAGTTTAGACAAAGAGGTAGTTTTACACAGTCTGGCAGTGGTAGAGGTCCAGTGTCTGGGCAGATGCAACAGTGTAAACCTTATGGAAAGAAGCATAGTGGGAAATGCTGGAAGCTAATAGGAGCTTACCTTCGTTGTGGCTCCTACGATCATCATATCAGAGACTGTTTTATAGTTTTCAAGGCGCTGTCTAGAATGAAGGGAGGAGCGGTAACTGAGATAACTATCCAGCAGAGTCAAGCTAGTGGATCTGGACAGAGAAGCAGAGGTAGAGGTAAAGTGAGTTCAGGGAGTCCTACTGTTAAGACTGAGGTGCGATGCAACCAACCGCAGTCTCAAGCCATAGTCTACGCTATGACTAGACAGGAGGCTCAAAATTTCCCAGATGTTGTTGCAGGTGTGTTGCATATCTTTAATTTTGAAGCTTTTGCATTGCTAGATCTAGGATCTACGAATTCTTTTATTGCACCATATTTGGCATCTAGACTGCATTGTAATAGAGAAATGTTGAAATATAAATTAGAGGTGAGTACATCGATATATAGTACTACAGTAATTGGTGAAGTCTGTAAAGGGTGTATGATTCGAGTGGATCAGGCAGAGTTAGAAAATGAATTACTTGTATTTCAGTTAAAGGAGATAGCTATTATTCTAGGCATGGATTGGCTCACTGCTCATAAGGTTGTAATGAACTACTACACTAAGGAGGTGATACTAGAATCTTCTAATCAGCCGAAAGCAATATTTCGAGTTGTTAGTCAACCAGTGCCTACTAGACTAATCTCATTCATGAGTGCTTTGAGACTAATCCGAAGTGGATGTGAAGCTTATCTGGCCCATATAGTTAATACCCATACTGAGCTGATGGTAAAGGATATGCGTGTTGTTAGGGATTTCCTAGATGTGTTTCCTGCTGAGTTATCTAATTTACCTCCAGATAGGGAAACGAAGTTCGTTATTTACTTAGTTCCAGGTACTACTCCTATATCTATTCCTCCATATAGGATGACACCTGTAGAACTTAAGGAACTCAAGGCTCAGTTACAGGAGTTATTGGGAAGCTCCAGTTTTATTTATGAAGAAAAAAGATGGGACTTTGAGGTTGTGTATTGATTATAGGTAACTGAATCGGGTGACAGTAAAGAATAAGTATCAGTTGCCGAGGATCGATGACTGACTTGATCAGTTATAGGGAGCCCAAGTATTTACTAAGCTAGATCTGAGATCAGGGCACTATTAGTTGAAGATAGCAGAAGCTAATGTACTAAGAGTGCATTCAGGACTAGATATGGGCACTTAAAGTTTTTGGTGATGCCGTTTGGGTTGACAAATGCTCCATCATCATTTATGGCTTTGATAAATAAGGTATTTCAACCCTACCTAGATCAATTCGTGATTGTGTTTATCAATGACATTTTGGTGTATTCAAAGAGCAGAGAGGAGCATGCTGAACATTTGAGATTAGTCCTACAGATTATGAGGAAGAAGCAATTGTATGCCAAATTCAATAAGTGTAACTTCTGGCTTGATCAAATAGTATTTTTGGGTTGCATAGTAAGCAGACAGGGCATACAAGTTGATCGAAAGAAAGTAGAGGCAGTAATGAAGTGGGAAGCTCCGAGAAATGTGTCAGAGATTCAGAGTTTCCTCGGATTAGCCAGATACTACAGGAGGTCTGTCGAGGAGTTTTCACTGATTTAAGCCCTTTTGACAAAATTTCTGAGGAAGAATGTGCCTTTCAGATGGAATGATGAATGTTAGAGAAGTTTTAAGGAGCTAAAGCATCAGTAAATTACGAAACCGATGCTAACTATTCCATCTGGGTTTGAAGGTTATGTGGTGTATAGTGATGCTTCACACCAGGGATTAGGGTATATTCTGATGTAGCATGGCAGAGTGATAGCAAATGCATCAAGACAGTTGAGGTCTAATGAGTTCAATTACCCAGTACATGATTTAAAACTTGTTGTAGTGGTATTTGCTCTAAAGATATGGAGACATTATCTATATCGAGAGACATTTCAAATATATACTGATCATAAGAGTTTGAGGTATTTGTTGAGTTAGAAGGAGTTAAATATGAGACAGAGAAGATGGACAGAATTGCTGAAGGATTATGACTGCACAATTGAATATCACCCTGGAAAAACTAATGTGGTAGCTAATGCATTGAGTAGAAAATCCAATAATTGCATAGCTCAAATTCAGACATCGAGGTTACCGAGCCTAGTTTAATTGAGAGCATTGAATGTTGAGTTAAATTTGGGGAAGAAGGAAGCATTATTAGCTACACTGAAACTAAGACCAGTTTTGTATGACAAAATTAGAAAAGTTCAAAACAAAGATCCGAAAATTGTGAAGCTTGTTGAGAAGTTGAGAGTGAATCTAAATTCTTAATTTGAATTGAGAAACGAGACACCATGGTTGAGGCAGAGACTATGTGTGCTTCATGTGGATAATTTGAGAAAAGAGATTCTAGAGGAAGCACATGTAGTTACCTATGCTATGCATCTAGGTACTACCAAGATGTATAACACGCTGAAGCAACATTTCTGGTGGTTAGGGATAAAGAGGCAAGTAGCTGAGTATGTAGCTAAGTGATTAACTTGCCAACAGATTAAAGTAAAGCATCAGGCTCCAATTGGTAAGTTACAGTCATTACCTATTCTAGAGTGGAAATGGGAATGAATCACTATGAACTTTATAATGGGTTTACCAAGGACTCCGAGGCAACATAATGCTATTTGGGTTATTGTGGACTGATTGACAAAGTCAACCCATTTTTTACCATTGGGAGAGACTGATACACTGGATCAGTTAGCTCGGAGGTACGTGAATAAAATAATGAGATTACACAGGGTCACAGTGTCCATTGTGTCGAATAGAGACCCCAAATTTACTTCGAGATTTTGGAGAACGATTAAAACTATTGAGGATATGCTCAAAGCTTGTGTATTGGAGTTTTAAGGAGCATGAGATTAGTATGTAGCTTTGTATGAATTTGCATATAATAACCATTATCACAATAATATTGGTATGGCACCATATATGGCCTTATACGGCAGAAAGTTTCGTTCACCGTTGTATTGGGATGAAGAGGGTTTAAGGATAGTTGAAGGCCTAGAATTGATCCAAGACACTGTTGATAAGGTAAATTGATACGAAATAAAATTAAAGTGGTACAAGATAGACAGAAGAGTTATGTGGATCAACACTGAAGAGATATGGAGTACTGACTAGGAGATAGAGTGTTTCCGAGAGTTTCACCTTAGTGAGGAGTGTCGAGGTTTGGTAAAAAGGATAAGCTCAGCCCTAGATATATTGGTCCATATGAGGTTATCAAGAGAGTTGGACCATTGGCTTACAAATTAGCCTTACCGATTAAGATGTCTCAGATACACAATATGTTCCATGTGAGTATGCTCAGAAGATACCAGTCTGATCCACATATGTATTATCTGCTCAAGAGATTGAAATTGCGAGCAATCTGAGTTATGTTGAGGAACTCATAAAGATAGTGGGATACCAGGCAAAGCAATTGAGAAACTGAGTGATTCCATTGGTGAAATTCCTTTATAAGAATCACTCGAGTGAAGAAGATACATAGAAAATGGAGGAGAACATAAAGAGACAATACCCCTACCTATTTAAACAATTAGGTAAGAATTTCAAGGACGAAATTTATTTAGGGGGGAGAATTGTAATATCCCATTTTCCCATACTAAGGGTTAAAACCCTAGATTTCTGTACATGAGAAATAGTATTGAGAAATTAGGATATGCATTTCATGCTCATGCATGCCATTAGCATAAACATATGTAAATATTAATTGTATACATTACAATGACTATACATGCACTCAATTGACATATTCTGGGGTATAAATGATTTTTAAATGATTGTATTGTGAATTATGAATTATAAGTCATAAATTCTGATTTGCTGAATTTTATGTCTTGAAAATATGTTGACGAATTATAATTAGTTATTTAGAATTTATTTGTTAAATTTGGGAGATTTCTATAATTATGTGTATTTTTGGACCAGAAAAAATGCCAAGTGGCAAGATATTTTGATTCATGGTAGTAGAAATAACTGACGAATGGCAATAAAAATAATTGTACATGGCTTTAGGATTTATTGACAAATGGTATAGAAAATTGGGTGACAAATGATATAGAAATTAAGTGACAATGGACTGGTTATTAAGAATCATGTGGTAGCTTAAGTTATAACCTAAGTAGAAAATTTTATTAAGTGGTAAGTGTCATAACACATGAAAATGCTTGGTAAGTGTCATGACTTATATGACACTTA
>JAOQMS010000009.1:1373462-1384008 GCA_027563885.1 Erythroxylum longipes | reverse complement strand
ATATAAGAATTCAAATGAAGTTTAACAACACAATTCAAATAGAGCAAAAGAAATGAACACCATCATTTAAAGCAAAGATTTATAACAATTTAACAACGATGTCTAACTGCTATTAAACTAAAAGCAATATTATCACAAATAGTTGTTATCTCTCAAGTTCTCTATTCTTTAACTTCAATATCTTGACATACATCTAAAGGTATAAATTCAGGATCTCGATCGATGATCTTAAAAGTCGAGTCGCCAATTGTACTTCTTTTAATATAGTTATGCAATGCAAAAGCTACACAAATTATTCTATTTTGATCCATCAATGAATACTTAAGGCATTTTCTCTAATATTTTCCATCAAGCATTAGGAACATTAAAAGCCCTCTCAATACAACTTCTCAATGATGAATGAGCGCGATTAAAAACTTCTCAAAATCCTCTTGGATTTACACCATGAAACTCTAATTGATGATACCTTGTCTTTGGGTAAGGTGTCAAATACCCTTCTCTTTTTGTATAGCCTTTGTCAACCAAGTAATATTTGTCTGAGTGTCCATAGAGAAAATATAATTATTATAGATGATATCATAAAAAGTCTAAATCATGAATAACAACTCCTACAAATCTTAAAATTACCTATGGGTGATTTTGGAAATTTAGGTATCGAATTACCAATTGTATTAAAGAAAATACGAGAATCGTGTGCTGATCTGTCCCAACCTGCTAAAACATACGTAAATAGTAAGTCAAAGTCATATGTTGTCAATACATTTGTAATCGGTATTTCTTTCCATCCTCTATATCTCATTTGATCCTCTTCTGCAACAACTACCACTATATGTGTACCATCAATAGCTCCAATGCAATCCTAATATAAAACAATGATCAAAAGATTATAAAACAACATTTTTCAATGAAAAATATAATGAAGGGTGAGTAAGAACATATTGAATTTGTAACGTCCCAAAATCCCATGTTAGGGGCTAGGACCTCAGAAAAGTGTATACTGAGCAATTAGAAGTGCATTTCATGTATCATATGGCATATTTCAATATGTGAATTTTGTTGAAATTCATGAAATAATTGTACATGCATTCATTGACATTTTCTAGGTGTAATTGATTTATAAATGCAATTAAAATGCGAATCGTGGACTATTTGCGTTGAAAATTGAATTGGAGACTATGAATATTATTTTAAAATTTTTGGTGAATTTTAGGAAATTTTGGATATTTTGGACTAGGAAAAATAGTGAAATAATGGACCAATCACAGTGTGACATGTGGCAGCCTTGTATGTCGACAAATAACCCACGTGCACTGAGTACACGTAGTCACATGCTCTGTTGTGAGTTTCTTTTAAGTTCTTTCGGTGTTCTTCACTGAAAATTACCAACACCAAAACACTTTTTTCATGCTCATCCACTGAAACATCTCTTTGTGCTATTGATTCCCCCTCATTGCTAGACATATTGTTGAATCAAGTAAGTGACTTTGTTGATGTTTTACTGTTGTAAATGAACATATGCATGAGTGGTTTGAGAAGTGTAGTTTCGATGAGTAAACTTGATGAATGAGTTAAATGAAGATTTGTGAAATAGGAAATGACCAGAAAGTATACCAATAGATTAGTGAAGCAGTTACAAATTGCAGAAAATAATGGTTTAATGGTCAAGGTGTTCATGCTTTGTTCTTCTATTTACTGTTGTTATATGTGAATGTATTTGGGAGTGTTTAGAAATAATTTCAAATGAGTTTAGAGCTGGAATTTTACTAAATCAAGTAAGTTTTTCGTCAATAACATTTAATGATGTTTTAATGTTTTGTACATGGATTCATGAATGAGTGATATGAGAAGAAACAAATTCGGTAGTGAGAATGAATAAGTACAAAAACATGGAGAAAAATGCAAAAAATAAGGAAGATGCATGAGGGATCTCGGTTTTGATGTTTATGGTTAAATCTTGGATTTGTGAATTGTTTGTGTTGAGATGAGCTGAGATAAAAGTTTGTGAAGTTGTTAACTGCAGAAAGATGTGAAAACTAGGTTATAGATTCTGTAAAAAATTGTTGAAAACCAAATTGCAGTAGAGAGAGGAAGAAGAAGGTGATGGTTTGCGTGTATGATTTTGGTTTTTGAAGTCTGCATATGAACTAGAGGATTTTATTGAACAGCTTTGAGTCTTTTGGCTATAACTTTTTCATCCAACCTCCAAATGACTTGAAAATTGAACCAATAGATTCCTAACACATTTTTCTTCCTCTCAATGAAAATTTATGAACATTGGAATTCATTTAGAAAAAATTGAGTGATAAAATTAGGATGAAAAGGTGAGTGTGCTGGAATATTGATAACTGGAATGATTTCGCTGATCATGCTTCGGTATTTTGGCTATATCTTGATCTTTATATTTCTAAATGAGTTTATTCTTGATTCAAATTAAACTAGAGACATATGGATACATTTTTCATAAAGGAATTAAATTTTAAGTCTATCTTTAAGAGTCTTTAAATTTGGCTTGAAGTTGAGAGTTTTGTTTTATTGAGGTACAAGAAATAGTATGGAGCATTTTGATTATAACTTGCATGATACTAAACCAAAATGTTTGATTTTGATGTCACTAAAAACTTAATACATAGAGTAACTTTTTATTAGAAGCAAATGTTGTCTAAAAACGTCTAATTCTTGGTCAAAAATGGCGAGAAAGAAGGAAGAAAACACAGCAGGTCATGATCGTGCATCTGCACGATCGTTACTCTGCTGAAGCATAAAGTAAGTCATGCTCGTGCATCAGCACTATCGCAACTATGCTGATGAAGGAAGAAAGTCACCCGGGAGGCTTTATCAAAGGGTGATTTTTTTAGATGTTTTTCAACCTAAATAAGCTCTTAAATGAATTTAATTGATGTTTACTAAAGTGATTAAAGTGAATAAAAGGGTATTAAGGATTAAAAGAATGTTTGGAAGGTGTTGAAATTTATTATAAAGAGTATTAAAGAAACAAACCCAAGAAATTGTCATTGAACATGTATGTTACTTGATACATTCATAAATGTATTTATGACTGATTACTTTCATGAAAATACACATGAGTGACATATAAATGTATTTGATTGTATATAGAAGAGCAAGTAGAGCGACCACTTCCAGATATTGCTGGAACTTTAAGGCATTGAGCAAAAAGGGAGCAATTATGAGTAACCTAGACGGTCTCACGCAATTAATTGTTTGTTTTGATTATGCTTGAATTATCTTGTGAATGTGTGATTGATTATACTGATTCCAGATATGAAGGTCCGAAGATTCTAATTTGATGAATGTGATATTGAAGTGCTCCTTGTATGTGAATTGGATGAAATAAATGTTACTCAACAATCTTGTTGAATGCCGGACCAGGGCTCGATGATAAATGTGTTCTGAATGTGACTGTGAAATCATTTCATTGATTCAGAATATGAAAATGTGAAGCATTCTATTACATGAATGCATGAAAGATAAAGACAGTTGTGACTGGAGTCGCCAGTGTAAAGAGCTTTAAGCTCATATTATGATCAGAACCTCAGGCTCAGTTGTGAAAGTACCTGGTATCCACTAAGGGATATGGGACATTATCTGATAAAACTCGGTATCCACGAGGGATATGGGTTAGTAAAAAGGCACTTGGTTACAACAACAACAATAATAAGTGAAAGTGAGTCTCACGAGCATTTCATATACATTTTAATACGTGTGTTTGACTGATTGAAATGTTGGTACCTTGTATTTGAATGAGAATATGATTTGTGATGTTTCTTGCAAAATGCAAAGATGTGAATTATATGTTACGTGTGATGAGGTGTTGTATGAATTGAGTGAGTCATCAATGATGGTTACCTCATTGAGTTCGTAAAACTCAACAAAATTGCATCATTGATTTTTCAGGACCAAGAGAGGACATTAGCTACTGAGAGACTCTAAAAGAAACATAATTTTGTACTTTTGTGAAGAAGAAATAGATCAAAGGTCAGTTAGCTGAGACTGAAGGAGTAATTAGTAGTTTTGTTCAATTCCTTTTTCAAGCAATATGTTATGTATAGGGTTTTGACATTGTATATATATTCGGATGGTTTTTATAAAGCTATAATGTAAGTTTGGTTTTTATACAATGAAATGAGGAATGTAATTTGTTTTTTTATTAAAAAAATTGGTGACTTTTATGTATACTAGTTGATGCCATGACTAAGTTGGTTAAGTTGCCATGTTATAAAGTGAAGGTGAGACAATTAACTCGTCATTATTATAGATTATATACTAGAATGTCCACAGGGTGTTCCGGCATGTAATTTATAATATTGGGGTGTTACAGAATTACCTTAAAATGTGGCATATATCTAGCATCATTGGCAATTTGTTATAAAATCTCCTTGAATTCGAGATCTTTTGATACAAGTAAATCCCTTAAAAATCCATTCATGTCACTCTAAATTTCTTTAAAGACTCTACTCATAGTTTTACCTGAATGTTGAAAGCGCTCTTAGGTATCTCTATTAGGGGAACCTTTACTTAGGATATACATGAATAAACAAACTATCTCTAAAATAAACATCCTATAGGAAAGTCTCAAACCATAACTGTTTTCCAAAACCATACATAATTGACGAAATGTATTTTAATTCGTCCTAAATGTATTAAAATGCAATTTTTCATAACCATTCAATAATTCATTCATCCATAGTTCTCCTCTTTGATAGGAATTCACGCATGGTTCCTTGTATATGTGGTTAAAAAATATACACCCATGTAACACGCTATGCACTGAATCCCAAAACTCAATCTCATTGTCCAAATTTTGCTTAATTTGCAGAAGTTGCATAATTTGCATATCATTATCATCCATACCTACAAATCAACAAGTAAAACTATATTCTAAATAAACATAACACTAATATGTCTCAATATAAAGAAATAAATAATAAAACATGTAATAAAATTATAGATTACCAATAAGATAACATGATATCATAAATAAGCTAACCAAGTTCATAGTGTCTTAAAACATACCATGTCAACATAAGTGCACAAATAATAAAAACAATAAACTAAACATAGTAATGTATAGATAGAAACTAAGTTTAATGTTTTTTATGTTTGTCATACTCATACATAAACTTATGAATTCAACTCTCTTTGAATCATCTGATAAACAAAAAAAAATGGCCTTTCTTTACAGATCTTCAATCAACAAGCAAGAAAAATAAAATTCAGGAGTACCGGTCTCTAAACCAGGCAAAGTACATAGTTTTTCTAAAGCATATATATGTGTGTGTGTGTGTGTATATATATATATATATATACTGCACCAGTACTTTGTGATGCACTGATATTCATCGTGTTCAAAATTTTCGTAATAAAAGTATTCATCCCCATTGTTGCACTTTGTCTCTCTTGAATCAATTGCATTATATCGTCAAGCCTCTCATACATTAATGTAGATCTTCCTACCCTTTTAGTGGAATTAGTTCTTGCACTCTTATTGCTCTGTCAACTTTCATTCTCCAAAACCCTTTTGCATCTTCTTATCTCACTCCCTTCATTATGTGAAGCTTAAGGGGTAGCAACAGGAGTAAATGCAAGGGTCGGGGTAGTTTCTCTCTACACTTCTTCCCAGTCACTAATCACTTGATAATTGTTTAGACCACTAGTCTCATCTATATTCTAATGATCATGATAGCCTAACAATTGATGATGAACATTATGGATATCAGGTGGAGAAGGAACATATAGTTCCTCAACTTCTCGTTGTTCTTATGGAGGGTCAATTACAAGACAAAATGTAATTTCTCCTCAGGCCAAATATCCAAAAAGTTGATCTAACTTACATTCAAGCTCAGGTTCAAGCCCTTCCTCTTTAAATGTTTTAAAATTGTTGTTCTCCTACACAAAAATAATTAACTTATATTTAAATATTTATTGAGCATTAAAGTAAAGGAAAATAACTTAAAATGGGCTAACCTTAATCTTTAAAGTCCACCATTCCTCACTAGCAGCAATTGTTCCTTTGTCAAAGTCCCATCCTAATCTCGTTTCTTTCCCTTTCAACTGTTTCCAAAGACTCCATCTAGTTCTCATCCAATCAAACTTATTTTAAAGTTCAATTTTATCCCATTGTAAGTTAGTCGCTTTGTAAAACTCTTCCTCCACCTTCTTCTATGGTATCCCTTGCCAAATAACTCCACCACGTTTTCCCTTACTCCTTTGAATATATTGGTTACAAATGTCACAAAAGAGAAGAAGTATTTCTTTTAGCCAACGAACCCTACCTATATCATTCCCCCCATGACTTTCTCCTTTGTTTCTTTTTTTAGATGATGCCATCTAATCATACAAGATGAGAAAATGTTATATACTTGTTAATCAATTTGCAATTGGTTCACTAGTGAGTTACTTTAATGGGTTACAATTAAACTATTCCAACAAATAATTATATAAATACTTTTTATCATCGATATATTTTAATTAATTACTTAATTAAAAATTATTTGATCTCTTAATTTAAATTGAGTAATATAATTAACTTGTGAATATTATTCAAAAATTATATAAAATTTTATTGTAATATCTTTTTATTTAACCAAAGAATTATTAAATAATTAAATAATATTAGAAAAAGATAAAAATAAATTTGTAAATATTAAATATTAAATATTCAACTTTGAACACATGATCAATTAAACCCAAATACTAAATTAAATTAAAGATTGAAATATAAGTATTCTGTAACTATAAATTAGAGATTGAGCATTAATATCAACTATGTTACAAACTGAATCGAACCATATAAGATAAAATAAAATAGCATTGAAATGATCAGAAACCAATAAATACGACTTAACCATATCAACAAGAAATTTTAATTGAAGGTGGCAAGTTACACTCTTACTTTCGAAAAATATGGTGGCTATCCAACTCTCTTTCTTTTCTCTTTTTTATGTATATCTTAATTTATATATTAATAAATGAATATCAACATTTATCATACTAAACCTACTTATCTATACAAATAAAAATAGTTAATTTATATGTCTAAATTAGGACCAAATAAAAACTACACTAAGAGCATGGAGAAATAATGTTTAAAGTTTACACACGGGTGTGTATAGAAACACATATTAAAACTTATAAAATGGAAAAGTAAAACTATTAGCATTTTTATTTGTAATTAAGCAGAATTACTATAACTGAAACTCTTAATATGAATTACAATCACTTTATTAATGGTTCTACTTCTATTAAAACAATCTCTAAACAAACATTAATTTAATTTAATAAATACTATCTACTTTTATTAAATAGATTATCAAATAAAAACAACAATTAATAAGTGACAACACTATTCTAGTGATAGAATAATTCTATAATAAATTGAAACCATATACCATGTGTTTCAATTTACATAATATTTTATGTTCTTTGAAATATTTTTATCCATTGTAATTTCGAATTGTCTTGTATTATTAAATATAAAAGGAAAAGAACTTTGGATACTGTTGTTTTATGCGATATAATATATATACAAATAGCTTTTTTATTAAAATAAGAGTGTGTATGAAATCATGTTATTAATTTTCTGCTTAAAGAAATGTTGACCCCCTTCAATCACATGCAACACACTTAAAAATTTTAAATCATCGTCAATGGATTAATCTTCTACATTATGCTAAAATCAATTAGCTTGATTCTAGTCAGGCTAATGACCCAAATTCTTTGTATTAATAACAGACATTTCAATATCAACAAATACAAATTCTGAGTTCTAATCCTTACCACTCCACCCCTAGGATCTTGACCCCAATTAAGAACCAAAAATGATCACACGTTAATTGTATATCTTGGGCCACCAAACTTGCAGGTTGATGCTCTATTAAAAGAAAAGGTTATGTTAATGCTTTTAATTTAGCAGCAATTTAGCCTCTGTAATTGTCTAAATGATTAAATAACTACAAGTAGAGCCAAATTCACTCATGTATACACAAACAAACACAAAAATAATGACTTTAGTCAATTCTAGTAATCTTCACATGACCTAATAATTATTTTACTTTAAGCTTAGGTGCTCAGCAAAGCAAATAATCTCCTAACCCTATTCAAAATAACAAGAACACAATTGTGTTATATTTTTTAAAACATATGAGTCAATTTCATTTTTCTTTCTTATCGCATAAGTTAATCAATCTCTTAGGACTATAAAAGTTAAATATAGTCAGAATTGAATGCTTCAACACAAATGGGTCTATATACAAGTATCCAAGCACTAACATCAAAACAGCAACAAGTTTCAGAAATAATCCTTGAATCTTGACACCATGAACGAAAACATAAGTTAATACTTAATACAACCTAAGAGATGATAAAAAAAAGTCTTTTCCTTGATTAATGAGAACCAATAAAGTAAACCAAACTTTAATCAATCTAAGTAACTATAAAAAAGCCAAGTAACAGGCAGTACCCACACAAACCCGATAAGAACCCAAAAACACAAGATTCAATCAAAAAATAGAAACAATCCTCCTTTTAATCAAATGATGCATGATCAAAACATAGAAAGAACAAAACTTGCAAAAGAAAACAAAGAAAAGAAGCATTAGCATTAAAGAAAACAACGAACAAATCACCAAAAAGTAAGATCCAAGTAAACCCACCAGGAATCGGTAAAGAATAAGTCACTGATCAGGTAATGTAAGATTATGTTAGCTTTTCCATTTTAAAGGTGAAAAGAGACAGTGGAGTAGCTGTGAGTAATTAATGAAGTTATAAATGAAGTTAAATGCAATAAATACAAAGAGTAGCTACTTTCTACAAACACTTATAACATACTTTGTTGAACACAGTTTTACTGCAGCAAATCCATATTTATCTCGACTATTATCAGACTTCATTTAATGAAACTAAATTTATCTCAGATTTCATTCATTAAATCTCATATTGCATTCATTAAATCTCATATTGCAGGCACTGATGTTCCGTTAAGTCAATTACAACTAGAACCATCAATCAATAGCACAGATAGCGAGAACCATCAATCAGTAGCACAGATAGCTAGAACCATCAATCAGGAGCATAGATAGCTACCTCAGTACGACCAGGCATAATGGGCTTCCCAGCCAGTAGCTGAGCCAATATACAAACTACACTCTAGAGATCCACCCCTACACCATAGTCCCTATCACCAAAAGCTTCTTTCCTTGAAAGTACACTCAAAATGTGAGATAACTTTAGGCTTGGCAATATAAAAAAAATGCTTAAAAAAGGTGAGAGGGGCTTCATGTACCATTTTGATTTTCTTTATATGAAGAAGTTGCTTATTGAATCATTTGTATTGAAAAGAATGAGAATGAAATGTTGACACAAAAGAAATGAAACGTGACAACTGTCAAAAAGAGTATCTCCAAACGGTTAATGGGAAAAAGAAGTGAAGATTATGACCAAGAGTTGAAATTGAACGTAATTGTATGCTTTCAAATATTCCTCTTAGCTAAGCCTAAGAATGGTGGAGGTGATTTAGGGAGCACATATGCTAAAGTATTTAAAAATCTTCTCACAGCAATAAAATAGGAAACAATGACAAACGTGTAAAGAATATGGAATGATTAACGTATGTTGGTAATATAACCATGCTAATGCACACAGGACCTTACAACATTGTGCACAAAAACAATCCTCTCTTTCCATGTATGATCACTTGATTACTTCCAATAGAACATCAAGTAGAATTGATTCCATACCTGAATTAACCAAACAATATTCTCACTATATAAGTCATTATTAACTATCCAACTAACTAGTTAATCCCACTCACGTTGCTTCCTACCATATATTGATATCTGATATTCTTCCATCTATAGTAAAATCATATGTCCGTTAAAAAAATCCATCTTGAAATGTCCATTGAGGAAAATGAGCTCATTCATATGTCTTAAAGAAACAGTTAGACACTTTAGAAATGTTAACCTTTTGTTGAACAAGGACTTTGCTAAATGTTAGGACAATGGGAAGCCAGGAACTCTATGTCAATTTAGAGAAAAGGATATCCATTAGGTGTCTTTAAATACTTGTGAAACATTAGAAAGGGCTGCTTTGTTGGTGCCATAAATGAAAGAAGATCACCTTATAATCAAGAAATGCACACGTCCAATCAATATATTAACCAAATCTATGAGCAAGTAATATATCAAGCATTATCTGACCCCCAATATTGTTAATAATACATAGACACCTATCAGATACAAACTACCAATGCAACTGTTTAAATTCTTGAAACTACAAAGTTTCTTTTTCCCAATCTTGATCCCCAGGTCAGTTAGCAACTTTGAACTCAAATTAACCGGACTACCACTGCAACATCCCACTACCATAAGGTACGTACCTAAGCTTGTAGGAACATAACCTACGATAATGGTATGTTGGAGCAATGGCAAAACTAACTTACACATGGCTTAAGACAGTATATTCGAAAGGTGTTATCATTTCTCTTAAAACATTCGTTTATTTCATTCACTGATAAAGTTTACACTGTTCT
>JAOQMS010000009.1:1360528-1373362 GCA_027563885.1 Erythroxylum longipes | reverse complement strand
ACACATGAAAATGCTTGGTAAGTGTCATGACTTATATGACACTTACCAAGCATTTTCATGTGTTATGACACTTACCACTTAATAAAATTTTCTACTTAGGTCATAACACTTACCAAGCATTTTCATCTTGCTAATTTAACCCACCATTCCACGATATACACTTAAACTAGAAGACCATCTTTCATTTTTTTCTTCTGCTACATGCTCTCTTCATTTTTCATCTCTCCATCTCACGAAACTCACAACCTAACCCTCTTAACATTGATTTTTGTCAAAATCCTACACTACCACTTCAAGGTCCTTGTTGTCTTTTTCTTTGTTACCAAAAACCTAGCCTATTTCTTCCTTAAATGATGATGATCCTGTGATGCTTTAGAGATAGGTTTAAGTGATATTTTGAAGAGCTTGGAGTTAAACAAGTAAGTGTAAAGCATTGTTCTTCATGGTTTGTTAAATAGCAACTTTTATGATGATAGTTAGAGGTTGAATGATCATAAAATGGTGATGAATAAATGTTGAAACGGGGGTAAAGAAATGAGAATATTCATGTCCTGTTTTTGTGTATATGATGAGTAATGATTCATAAATTGTTACAGAAATGTTTTTGAGATAGAATGATCATTATAATAGTGTTGAAAGAATCCAGAAATTTTGTAAAGGGATGATATATTGGTGTTCTGTTTTGGGTGTATAAAAAAGTCAATTATTGGTTGTTTTGGAAATGAATTAGATTGAGTTTAGAAGTCAAAGAAAAGGCAAGTATAGTGTCTGAAAAGAAAAGGCAAGTGCGGTGTCTTGAAAAGAAAAGAACTTGGATGATAGTTTAGAGATAAAATGATGACGAAAATGGTGTTAATAAAGTATGCTAAAATGTTGATAATGAATGTATATACATTGATGTTCTGTTTTTGTGTTTATGTTCAACAATAGATTATGATATGTTTTATGGATGTTTTTGAGTTGAAATGAAGGTGATTTTGATGAGTAAATGAAGTAGAAAAGATAAACTAAGCATAAGATGGTTTGGATGTAACATAAAAGAAAATATGGAAAATTAGAAGAAGAATTGCTAGAATTTTCAGATTTTCATAACCCATGATCGTGGGAATGCATCCACGATCGTGGGAGGTGCAGAAAGAGGCTGAAAAGTTTCTACTGGTATAACCCATGATTGTGGGAAGTCATCCACGATCGTGGGAATGACCTTTAACATGAGTTCTTCTTCTTTTGTGTGATGTTCAAAACAACAAATGCTAAAGTACCTTCCTATGATGCATTTAGGCTTAAATGAGGCTTAAAATGAACCTAGTTTGATGCTTGATTAGGTGATTAAATGTTTGATAGGTTTAGGGTGATAATTGAGGTTATAACTAAGGAATAGAGTGACGATATAAATGTATCAAAATTTGGAAATTTAGAGATGTTATAGGAATGAAAGTGATCTTATGAATGCTAATGTGATTCAAAGGAGATGAATGATGTGTATTAAGTAAAGATAAATTAAATTTTGGATATTATGCGATCACATAATGCTAGAATAACATTGGTGAATGATTGATTAATGAACTTAGAATAATCCAATAGTAAACTTACGTTCAAATAGGACATATATGAATTTTAAGATAAGAATGATTAAGATTCGAAATTGAGGATATATACCCGAGAATGTCATTGAGCATGCATTATACATAATACATATAAATATAAGTATGATTAAATACTTATGTGAATGAGAAAATTTGTAATGTGTAAATGTGTGTGTGTATTGCATGGTATAGAAGCGCAAATAGAACGACCGCATCCAGACATTGCTGGGACGTCAAGGCAATAGTCATCTGGAGCGTACTATGAGTAACCTAGATATTCTCACTAAGATTGTTTGTATTTGATAACTTTTCAATTATTGAACTACTAATTATATGAATGTGAAAAATGCCAGACATTGATGATCCGAGGAGTTTGATAATTGGCAATGTATTGGAAGTGCTTCATTGAATGTGAATTAGTAAAAAATAAGTGTTCTCAACATTTATGATAAATGTCGGACTTATGTCCAATGAAAATGTGAGAAGTGAATGTGGAAATTGAATTAAAGTGACTGATTGCATATATGTGATTTTGTTGCATTTCATTACATGATATGCATGATCAGATAAAGGTAGTTGTGGCCGGAGAAGCCAGTGAAAAAGACCTTAAAGCTTAAAACGTGTAGAAGAGCCACAAGTTCAATATATAAAATGAGCCCAGTATCCATAACGAATACGAGACAGTTATCAATGAACCCGGTATCCATAACGGATATGGGACAGTTAAAAGGAAACTCGATCACAACAATATAATAATCGAAAGTGAGTCACATGCGCATTGCATATTCATTTTGATATATATCTTTTAAATGATTGAAATGGTTTATTTGAACGACTTTAAATGAGAAATGTGAAATAAGTGAACAAAAATTGTATTTGATGCAATATGATGATTAGTGAAGTGATGTTCATTATGTGATGATATAAATTGTCTGTGAATGTCGAATGTAAACTATTTGTGTGAATTGATATGAGTGACCACTCACTGAGTTTGCAAAACTCATCAAAATTACACCGTGACTTTTCATGTACGAGAAAGGAGACTTAGCTTCGAAGACAAATTAGAAGAAATCTAGTTAGCTGAGACTGAAGAGTTAGATAATGTTTTTTTTAGTTCTCATTTCATGTAGAATGTTATAAAAGAGCAGTAGACTCTTATAAGCTTTTGATATTGTATATGTAAATGGATTATGTATGAAAAGCTACATTGTATTATGTTTTTATTAATGGAGATGAGGAATTGAGTTTTAGATATTGTGTTATTTGTGTTTTAAATATGATGCCATATAAGTGAATGTGAGTGCTCTAACGCGTTGCTTTTATGGTGCATGTTCCTGAACGTCCACAGGATGTCGGGTAGATGTCTCGCGGAAGTGGGGTGTTACACTCAATGTGTTCCCTTCCCCCTATCTCTGTTCTCTAGGAGTAAGGCTCAACTAAGCTATTTATAGGCACCTTTGGCTTTACAATTCAGAATCCTAATTAAACTGAACTAACTAGATCACCTTTATCTTTATCAGGTTATATCACCCTAACTAATTGGAAGATGCTCCCATCCAAATAGAAATCTATCTAATAAGATTTAGCTACATCGCAACTAACATTTAACTAGGATCGATACATCCATATCTATGAATAACTCTACATCCTCCCATATGGTTCATATCTTTTAGAGTTGATGTATATTTATTGTGATCTTATTCATCACACCATCTGCTATCTCTTTTTGATATTTATCCGTTAATGATTAATCATTCAAGCCTAAGACCTTTTCATAGCTCATTGGTCCAGTCCAATGCTTACCCATGTCAAGTCTATTAGTCATGGTCTGTTTATTTGAGCACACATTAAGTCATTAGAGCTCTCACATGTCTCCCTCATACATATGATTCAACTAACCTTCAACCCAAGGTCCATCTCAAGTTATCTTTTGGTCTCACATCCGAATCTTGCATCTCATCAAAGATTTCTTTCAATGTGCACCAATACATGCCAACTCATTTACAATGTCCATTTTCCTTGCCTACTCATAAGTCTTTGCCTTGTTTTGTCATCCTTATTGTCAAATATCAATCATGGATTATCAATGCTTGCCCTATTCTGCTAAGGGTCTAATTCTTATGATAATGAAACCACTGATAAAAAAAGGTAACCAAAATGATGTTTTTTAGGAGAAAAGATAATGACATTTAATATGGTTTAATTGAAAATTTTAATATTGTTAAAATAATAATAATAATACTTGATATGTAAATAATATAAAAAGATCAATTAAATGTTGTAACAAATGAAATACAATTTTAAAATTTTAATTTGAATTAATTAAATTTGAACTTTATTATAATTATTTTAAAATTTTAATTTGGATTAGTTTAATTGATAAAGATTAATTTTAAGAATTATTATGTCAATAATATTCCAATAGTGTTTTATTGATATTTTAATTTTTTGAAATATGTGGAAAGTAATATTAATGAAAATAAAGATATAGTTGTTTATTATTTTAGGAGAAATGATATAAAATTAAAAATTATCTATTTTATATTTTTAAAAATAATTTAAAATAACATTGGTATTGATCGATATTAAAATCTTACCGTATTAGTATTAGATAATATTAGTTCTAATATTATATCGATACCATATTCCTAATATTTTTCCACCAATCGCATCCTAAAACTAATAAATAATACTGAGGAAGGAGTGACTATCGACAGACTGGGGAAGGAGGAAGCAAAGACGCGCCTACATTATCTTCATAATGAGAAATCAGCATTCAAAAGAGGGAGAAAGAAAAATCCCTTCTATAATAAAAAAAAAATCTTCCCTCCCACTCGTCGGCTCTTTTCCCGCCTATACACTCGTCCTTAAAAATCCATCCTTCCCTCAAACCCTAATCTCAAGTCTCTACACCATACAACTACACACGACACCAGTGCAATACTCTTCCAACATTGACCAAGCAAGCATGAAGCAAAGGATCAGAAGATCTCCCGAGCCCTTCCTTCGGTTTCTGAAGCCCGGAGCCCTTGCTCAACTTCGAGACTCCCGAATCAGCGCCAGATCTTACCGTCTCCCTCAGATCTCACCCGCTCCTTCTCCATCTCCACCGTCCATTGCCCAGTCCCAGCTTATCTCCGTGGATGCTGCTTTTCCTTGCTTCTCCCCCCTCATCTACGGCCCCAGATGTCCTCGGAGGAAGAAGCTCCTGCCTCCTAAAGCAGCCTTGCTTTCTCAGTCCCCGCCCTCCGATCCTATTATTAATGTAACTGCTCATTAGATATAGACACTAGGTCCCTACTCTACCCCTTTCTTTCTTTTTTTTGGTTGTCCCATTCTTGTAGATTGTGTTTGTTCTATCTTCGTTGCTAACTGTACCCTTTTTCATATCAAAATAAAAAAAAAATGTCTTTGATGGAATCACTTGAATTCAATGATACCATCATTTCCATTATCTCCAATTTTAGATCTGCTTTCGACCTTAATTATTATTGATTTTCCAATTCTCTTGTCTAATCTTCATCTTAAAACTGCTCTTTATTTACTCTTCTCCTATTTTCATCATAAATTCAGTTGTCATTTATGATGTCGCAAATTATTCACAAGTCATATCGCTACTTAAGTTTGCATTACTTAATTTGCTCCCGTTGAATGCTTGCTAATTGCTTCATGAGTTGCATTAAGTTTGGATTATCAATTCAATACTATTTCAACACTTCGTTTATCATTGGATGCGGATGAAAGAATCACTTGCCTATTGAGGAATGTAATTTAGTTGTTAAAATTGCCCGTTTGATTTAATGGAAAAAGGCCTTTCCATTTTTTGTATTGCGCGTGGATAGTATGCTTTCATATCTTGATGTTGGAAGTTATCTAGGAAATATGAGTATCAAACTGGGATGCAAATAGATATGCCCATAAGACATTCAATTCTATAACTTATGTTTTAAGTATTGTTAGCTTTGGTTTATAGTGGACTTTTACTGAAGTCACTTGTTGAACATGAATTACTCTTGATCACAAACGTTCAGGCTGGCCAGTTCTTTTATTGACATGTCAAATGCTCGAGGTTTCTTGCCCATCTGCATATTATTCCCTACATACAGGTTGGGTATGGAATTTAACTCCTTGTTTAGAGTGCTAAATGTGTTCAATGAAGCTTGTTAAGTGCGTGTGTGTGATGATTTATTGTTCTTAGTTTCTTGTGCTAGTCTGGTAAGTTGTCTTCTTCTAGACTGAATGTTTTCTTGATGTTATTTGGTAGCAAAGGGCTTGTGGTTGGTAGAATGGCTGGGAACTGCATGAATATGATGCAGTTGTAAGTTCCCGATTTTGACCTTTTTGATATTGATGCTGATCGACATATGTTTATGGAGTTGCCTCTGAAGAGATTTAAAAGCATACACATCTTATGTACCCCGAATTATATCTTCCTTTTTCTTTATAACATCAAATTTACTGCAATCACCTAGCATCCACTGAAACGCTTGAGTAGAAGCACCCACCTAATAGGTAAAACATGGATGTGATGTGAGTATATGGACTGCTCACTGTAGGCAACTTTTGAAGGAGAGTGACTGCACACTGGTTCCGCCTATGGTTATGAATTTTCTTGTGGACATGCATTAGTTTTGTGCTTTTTGTGTATTCCATATCACGAGATTGAATGTGAAATAGTTTCTTTTTATGTATATAAGAGTTAGGCCTGAAGAATGATGATGTATTGAATTGTCAATTTTCTCTGTTTGCCAAGCTAGGACTTGAGAAGATACCTACAATGAGTGGAATATTTGTAAAGTTCCTATAGCTTTTTGTGCTTGTATGCTTTAGCTTTGATTTTTTCACCCATATCTTTGAGGACTTCAAAGTCCAAAGTTCAAATTGTGAGTTTATCAGTTGAGAGAAGTATAGGTGTCATTGAAGTACAAGACTTATTCTCCTTATGGATTTGCATTTATAGATCATGTTCCCGTGTATGGTAAGTTTCTCCCTCATCGCTATCCCATTTTTATGTGCTATTTGGTACCTTTCTCAATATCATCACCTTAGTGTTTGTACGCCTGCCACAGAAACGGATGTTTTAGATTGATGAGTTATTTTCTTTTCTCAATAAGATAAAAACAGGCTGGAAATCAGGTTTAAGTATACGGAATTTGTTGAAATGCTTAAAACAAATGCCTTACTCTTTTGTAATTGAACAATACTTGTAGCTGAAACTTTTTCTTAATAATATTGGAAGCGATAAATGTATGCACTTTTTACCTCGTGCATCGGCCTATTCTGATTGGATTGGCAAGGATAAAGATGATAGCGCCTAAAACTTCATGAGAAACTTTGTGTGGTTTTTCTCTCTGGTTTCAACAGTTAGGTAATGTGACATCCATGACAGTAATAAACATTAGGGTAGAAGTTAGAGATGTTAAAAATAGCCCGACTTGATTTTGGCCTAGGTTGACCAAGCTACGGGCTGGCCACAGGTCGATCATTGATGTCGTTTTGAAAGTTTTTTTCTTAAAAATAAAAATGGCAAGTCGGGTTGGCCAGGCTTGTCTGTGACCCGTCGAGCCATAACCCAGGCCACTGGCCGACCAATCCCGGCCTATGGCTCGACCTATTGACAAGCCTAACAGAAGTCAAGGAGTTTCCTGATAAACATTAAGCGATGCCTTTTGAAATTATAACCTTGTTCATAAGCGAAAGATATATATGGATGTGAAGCATGTGGGTTATTTTAGTGTTGTTATGTTTGTGTAATTCCTACTGATGTATATGCAATATGTAACAGGAATTTTAGTTACGCATCCTAAATCGAACGTGAAAGGGAAACAATGAAGAAATGCAAAAAATATCTTATTTCGGTTCTATAACTTTCTAACGATTTTTTCAAAACTGAACCGAGTACAAATTTATCGAGACCTTTACGGGAGTTGCTCACCACGACGTGTTAAATTGCAGCTTTTTGAATACATATATCTCTGAATGGGTTAGAGGAACTTTATATTCACGATTTGTTTCAGCAGCTACAGGAAATCTTAACATTCTATTTATAGCATCTATATTGGGCTAACCTATTACCGGCTCAATACGGGTCCGGAGCACACTAACTGGGGTCCATTTTACTCGGTGAACTTCAGCCCACTAATTCAAATCTTTTATTTGGCTACTTTATTATCTTTATCCGGATCAAATATGATTAGCTTAACGGATAAGTTATTAAAATTATTAAAATGCAGTTAACAATAAAGTAGAAAGGGAAAAGAATAAACATTATTTGAAATGTATGTTTTGTCTTAAATGAGTGCATTTTGTAAGAAAGCTAATTAGTTTTGCCATCAACCAAAATAATTGTGTTTTGTTACAAATTGATTGCATTTTGTAAACATAAAAGGGAAGGGGGAAAACAAAAAACATTATGCAATAAAGGAGTAGAGGTAGAAGCCTATGATAAGGGACTGAGAGGGATAATTCGTGATAGAGACATGGGACGGAGAATCTTATTTGCATTTTAATGAGTGATAGATGAGTTGGGGGGAGTGATGTAAATGTTTTTTTTTCTAATTTTGTGAAACTCTTTAAGGTTTTTGTAGGATTTTAAGATCCAACTCCCTCACCTCAACCACTTCTATAGCTTCCCTAATCCATACTTCTTCGCAACCCACCTTCGGTTGTCCCAATATGAAGGTCCCTCAAGCTTTAAATACTCTTTCTATAAAAACCACTCATTTAACACCTTAATCCTCCTTTTCATTTCTTGAATTTAAAGGCTTCAAGGCCTATGCGGTGGAAAGTAATGGGAAATTCCTCTCCTGCTAATAGATTATAATATCTCCCCCTTCATGATTGCAGTAGGTAATATAACTGTAGCCCTGTAGTTAGATGTTTTAGAGAGATGGAGCTACCACATGGACTTCCTTAATGGTAGGTTTCTTGCTAGATATAAGACATGCTTTCTTATTGATGAATGCATGGGCTCAACAACATTGGAAAAGAATGAGACTCTTAAAGAATGCTAATCAGCAAAGATAACTTGCTCATTTTCAAGATTAATTTAGAGGCAGCTGCTTGAAGAATACTGAGGTTAGACCATTGTATCTTAGTAGTAAACACATACTCTTATGAAAATAGAAACCGAGCATTTAAATGGAAAAAGTCTAGGAAGAAGCAAGTTCTAATCTAGATCAATATACACAATATCCCATTTAAATATTGTTTAATTAGGGGCTTAAGTCATTTGACTAGCTACATAGGAAAGACAATATGTATGGATGAAACCACAATTGTAATGAAAAGAACTAGATATGCTAGAATATGGTGGTAATTGATCTATACCAGGAGCTACCTAATCAGATACCCCTTGTAAAGTTAAAGGAGAATGGGATAATGATTGAATATGTTGTTGTAGTCACTTAATAGTGGAGGCGAAACCTTAAACATAAAGGAAAAAATAAAATTAGACAAGAAAAATTTTTAATATAAGTTTTACTTTAAACTAATGGGATTAGATTTTCCTCAGGAGATAGATGAATCACGTGCTAAATATTTAAATTAGAACGTGTCACAATTTCTAACAACCAATCAGATAAAGAATACAAATGAGAAAAAGGAAGTTTGATTACCAAAAATTGAACTAATGATTTGATCTTAAGAACTATAGATAATCCCTAATCAAGCCTAATATCGATATAATCAAGTAAGAAAATATGTAAAATCTCTTAACTAGCCTTCCAAATAGTTCCAAAGTATCACCATGAAAGGGAAAATAAGATTTTGAAGAAGTTGCTATCCATGATAAAGAATTTATTACTACTACTAAGAGGAAATTGAACAGGAAAAATAAATCCAAAAGCTTTAAACCTTAAACCTCCTCTTAATGTCCATATAAATAAGGATATGGAATGTGAGAGGGCTCAATAACTATATAAAACAATAAGGATTATATAACTACTTACTATAAATAAGGGCTCAATAACCATATAAAACAATAAGGATTATATAACTACTTACTATAAATAAAACTATGTTGATGGGTATTTTAAAACTCAAAGATGATCAATATAAGATGTTGGTTTTTTTTGGAAAGCCTCTGGTAAGTTATTACCAATGTTTAGTGCCATTTTAATGGTATAATAATTATTAATTTTAATCTAGAAATAATTATTAATTTTGAGGTAGTTCAAGCAAAGATTACCGATTAATTAATTCATTTAAGAGTGAGGCTACTAAAGGAAAAACATCAGGTTAATATGACATTTGTTTATGCAGCCAACATGGTCTTTCAAATAATACCTCTTTGAGAAAAGTTCAGAGCCATTCATAAAAACATAAATGCCTCTTTGATGATTTTAGGCGATTTCTGCATTACTTTCTTCCGTTTAAAGCTAATGGTAATACTAGCTTAAAGAACCATAACGATGAATTCAAAACTTATTCTAGCCAACTAAAGGATATAAATTTGAGATATGAAAGAAATTTCTATATAAGGATTAATAAGCAAAGTAGAAGTTGTTTTATCAAGAATAAGTTGGATAAGAATCTTATTAATGATTAATGGTTATTCAATTTCCTTAAAATTAAGGATATATTCAATAACTATAGGACTTTTGACCATTTACCTATTGAAATTCATAATCAAGAGAAAAGCCACCTTCCACTTAATAACTACCTAGCTGGAGTTAAGGGATATAAAGAGGCAGTGACAAAAAATTGCATCTATTCACCAAGTAGTAGAGATTACATAAGTATGAAGAAACTTTAAATGGTAAAAAGGAGCTTATGATGCTGATTTTAAAAATTACATTAATACTTACTATCATAGGGATTAATTAGAGGTTTTCCCTATCTCCAAATACCAATGTAACTGCTACATAACAAACCTATTATGTTCTCAGTGATAATTTGTTGAACACCTAGAAGGAGTGACTTTTCACAAAAACTTAGAATTCATTTCATTTTAGTAAGTAAGGAAGTGAGTCAAACTATAAATAATAGAATATGAAGCCTTATTCATGCAAAAGAGTGACAAAATATTAATTGAGACCTTAGTTAGTCTTTAGTATATAAATTACATAAGTTCGAATAAGCAATACAATAGTTTTGGGAAGTTATGTAGTTGTTATCTCTCAAGTAACATGAACGTTCAAACAAGGATTATCCATAAGGCTTCAACAAATGTTATTAAAGTAGATGCTTGGTTAGAAAAACAATTGAATCAACCCATATAACCTATTTCTCGACATAAATAACAAACAATACCTGTTATAATCACCGTAACTGTTATAATTATCACTAATTCATTCAATAACTATAATGATTCTAGTCATTCAAAAATCCATGTGTAACATTTCCTATTGCTAATATAAGATTTTTTTTAAAAGTTGAATCCATGTTTGATGTCTTCAATAAGATGTTTTATTTCCTTGCTAAAGCATGCCCTTACTATGCTTGATCAATATTGGCTAGCAAGTTGCAAGGAGTCACTTACCACTAAGTTGGTACAAAATAAGCAACGAGACCTATAGACTTCCCCCACCAAAAGGAGATCACATCCTCTTAAGGAGGTACTCAAAGTAGGCCTTTATTTTATCCTTAAATTGCCAAAGAGAATTGTCTTTTCCCAATTTATATCACCAACTTCCCTTCCTTTCTAATTTTGATTTTTCTTATGTTGCCCAAACAATCGATGAAAAAGGATTTTAATTATATCAACAGCAATCATTTTTCCACTATAGAAGGGGCTCGATTTAACTTGAGACGTTTTGGTTCTTCTATATATTTATAGATCCTATGCAAAAAACTCATATGGAAAGTAGAATGAACCTTTAATCTTTTTAACAAATAAAAAGAAACGCGGCATTACCAACTTTCTTGATAATGTTGAAGAGACCGTCATACTTTAGAATAACTCCTTTATGAGTTTTCGTCTTACTTATCTTTTTCTAGAATTGGGGTGTAAGCTTTAACAATAATTTTCCCATAACATTAAAGTATAAAGGCCATCAATGCTGGTTCACATAGTTTTTCATTCAATTTCTTGCTTTCTATAAACTATATTTTACCTCTTCCAGCATTTTTTATTTATCCCTTAAATGTATACATAGTAGGAAAATTTTCTCTCATCTATTGTGTTGCCACCTTTATTAGAGTAATGGAATATTGGCCTAATTCCAATGCAAACAAATTATTTTCTGTAGAGGATGACCGCTTTAGATTGTACACAAACTACGCCCTGCCTAACAGCTCCAATTAGTTCTATTGGTTAGCACTCATACAGTGCCTCAAGTATTCTTCCATCATGGCATTTGTTCTCTTGATTTGCCCATGCATTTGTGGATGATTCTATATGGAAAAATTTAATTCTCCTCCAGTCATATTAAATAAGGATGTCTAAAATCTTCCAGAGAACTGTTTATCCCAGTTGCTTACTATATCCACTGAAATACCAAAATGTTTTACAATTGTTTAATAGAATTTAGTAGTTTTTGCTTATATGGAGTAAATTGCTAGAGACAAAATAAAAAAATAATTAGTGAGTTGATGTACCATTACTAACACCGAATCCTTTCCATCAACTTTTAGAAATCCCATAATAAAATCAAGACATACAGATATACATGGTCTTTTATAATGAGCAAAGGTTGTAGCAACCTTGCTTGCTTTTACCTCTCTACTTTATCTTGTTGATATCATAAATAGGGTTGATAATAAACTTTAATTTCCTACTCCATATGAGACCAAAAAATGAGTGGGATAATATTAATATCATCGGTTCCCTTCTTGGATGTCTTCCTTATTGTGCATCACAAGACTCATGCATAAGTTCTCTCTAAATTCCATTAAAACTTGCAACATATGACTTACTACTTTTTTCCATAAGTATCCTATCATTAAGCCAATACAGTTTGGCTATTCCATCATAAACTTCCCACACTAACCAATAATTGTAACACCCCCTTACTGTAGGGTACGCACCGGGACGCTCGTAGGTCATTCCGATACATATCCTAAGATAAGGGAGCGCTACGTGTGATCACTATAGTACTCCACATGACATCATATCAATTTGAATAATTACAACAGTACTTGTAAATCACGAGATTTTTAAAACCAAACTCTTCCTCTTTTCATTACTCAAAATCAATAGGTATGGGCTAGAGGTGAGTACACCTCTAGGCAGTACTACTGCTTTAGGAGAGGTCTGCAAGGGGTGCTCGATTGTGATTGATCAAGCAGAGTTGAAGGCAGACCTGGT
>JAOQMS010000009.1:1321931-1359527 GCA_027563885.1 Erythroxylum longipes | reverse complement strand
GTTCATTCTATGCCCCTCACGTGTACTATTCATCTCCACTGACTCACCATTTGTTATAATTACAATCTGTAATGGAGCCTTCCTAACTTAAACAATATTATCCCCATACCCCTCACGTGTACTATTTATCTCTACTGATTCACCATTTGTCATAATGATAATTTATCATAACTTACCCGGAAAATGCCAAATGAAAACATATGCAATTGTATGAATGTGCCAAACAATATATAAGTCATGATTAACTTATGTCTAACGTTCCTATAGCTTAACTCATATCAATGTCTCACATAATTATGTGTTCTAACAATATATATAAGTGACGGGATGTCATAATACCAACTGATAGTAGAACCACAAAGAGTAAAATCATAGGATGAAGTGACCTTTTTCGATCATAGTCACCACCATAGTTGGCATTAATATAGCCAACTACTCCACTGAGATCATAATGACTTTTGTCGAAGACCAAATCGAGCTTACTAGAACCCTTCAAGTAGCGAAGGATCTACTTCATACCTTCCCAGTGCTCTTTACCAGGATTATACATGTACCTAGATACAAAACTGACAGTATAGTCTAAATTCGGCCAAGTACATACCATAGCATATATCAAGCTACCAATGACACTAGAGTGCAGAACGTGAGACATACATTCCTTAACTACACTATTACATGGGCATTGTTCAATTTATAATTTAAAGTGGGCAGCCATTGGAGCAATAACGGGCTCACAGTGAGCTAAATTGAACTTGTTAAGCATCTTCTAAAAATATATCTTTTGAGAGAGAATAAGTTTACTTGCTTGACGATCTCAAATAATCTCCATCCTAAGAATCTTCTTAGAAACACCCAAGTCTTTCATGTCAAATTCACTGCTATGATGGGCCTTCAACTAATCAACAGGAGTCTTACTAGGCACTGCAATGAACATGTCATCAACATAAAGCAAAAGATAGATGAAGGACCCATTAGGGAACTTTTGAAAAAACACACATTTATCATAGCTACTTCTATAGTAACCTTGCACAATCATAAAAGAGTCAATCCTCTTCTACCACTGTCTCAGAGATTGTTTAAGACCATACAAAGATCTCTTCAAACGACAAACATGTTCCTTTTTTCCTTGAACCAAAAAACCCTCATGTTGATGGATGTAAATTTCTTCTTCAAGATTACCATGCAAGAATGCAGTTTTGATATCCATTTGCTCAAGCTCCAGGTCATAAACAGTGTTAAGAGAAAATAGTACGTGAATAGAGGTATAATGAACAACGGGAGAGAATACCTCATTAAAATCAACTCCTTCACGTTGATCAAAACCAGGTACAACAAATTGATCCTTATATCTCTTTCTTTTAACACCGGGGATGCCTTCTTTGAGCTTGTATATCCATTTGCAACTAATAGCACACTTCCCCTTAAGAAGCTTCACCAAATCCCAAGACTCGTTCTTAAAGAATTTTAACTTCTTCACATATAGTACTAATCCAATTCCCAGCATCTGCATTGGCAATAGCCTCAAAATAATTTTTTGGTTCAAAATAATTGTCAACTTCCTGTGCAGCAACGAAAACATAAGCAAAGAGATAACAATCATAGTCCTGCAATCTCGCTGCAAATTGGGTCTGTCTCCTAGAATGATCTTAGGCCAACAAATGATCAGGTTGTACTGGCAGTGGATCAACTTGTGCAATGGCATCAGTCTGAGTTTCCTAAGACTCAGAAGTAAATAGGACTATCTCGTTAGGGGGAGTAGCAGGGATGATGAACTCTACCTTCTCCCTTGTACTAGCCTGATCATCTACACAGTGAGAAGACAACAAAGAATCTTTCCTAGAAGAAAATATAACATCTTCATAAAAGGTCACATCAAGACTATGATAAATCTTATGATATTTAGGACCAGGAAAATAAACACGATAACCTTTAACCTTCCCTGTAACCTATGAAGACACATTTAACTGCACGGAGCTCTAACTTGTCCTGATTAACAAGAACATAACCAAGTGATGTAGCGCGTTGTAACACTACTCAAAATAACTATACCTATAACTATAGAAGTAATGAGACTAGGTTGATCCCACAGAGAGAGTGTGTAAAGCTTTTGAAATGAAATCAATTGGTGTTTAGGTTTATGGGGTGGGGGTTTTAGTTGATTTTCAAATAAGAAAATAAAATGAAACTGAACTAATGAAAACAAATTAAAGAGAACATAAAAAATGATAAAAGTGGTGAATTTGTTAAGGACCTGGTCATCGGTTCAATCTCGGCCTACACATAGTTGAACATACTTCATTAATTTGTTGGTCTTATACCTCTCCTAGCTACAATTAATCATAGGTTAACAATAAGCTCTGTTAACCTTAGTTTTGCCTTAATTCTTATTTAATTAAGAAGAGCTCGTTAATTAAAACTTACTATCGAACAACCTATAACAAGCTATCTAGATTAAAGGACAACATATTACGAATTAGGAAAACAAATTAATCAAGGTAACAACCACACAAGCTCGGGTCATTTAACCTAGGTTATGTTATCCCTTATGATTAAAAATCATTAGTTTCCACAAATGAATCTTAACATAACAATTGTTGATTATACTGAAATTCTAGCAATGGGTTTATACATAAAAACAATCAAATATATCATTCAATCATTCCTATATGAAAACCAAACATTAAATATAGGATAACATAATCAATTCCTAAAGAGAGAAAGAACAACAAAAACAATGGAGAGAATGCTTAACTGGGTTTTTCGGCGTCAATATCACCTCAAAGCTAGCTTAGGGAAGCTCAGCCCTCCATAAGTCTCCCAAAGATGTGCTTTATCACCCTCTTCATCCTCCCGAAACCCCTAAAATGTTTCCTCAAACCTTTCATACATTTTATGCCTTCAAAATGATGTATTTATACTGAAAACTAGGTTTTCGGGTGAGTTGGCCAGATTTCACGAGCGTGCATGGTTGACTCACAGTCTTGAATGATTATTGCATGGGCATGATAACGAGTATCACGCCCTTGCAACTTGTGTCATGGGTGTGAGAGATGTCTCACGACCATGACAATTTCATGCATGGTCATGAGTCATTTTTCTTCAAAATGCACTCTTCATTTTTATGCTTCTTTTTGTATCCTTTTCTTTTAATTTTTCTTCTTCTTGCTCTATAGAAACAAATGAGTACGAATCTCAGGAAGATGGCTCAAATATTGTGCTTTTAACTCACTTTAGCTCTTTCGCTTACGAATTGTGCCTAAAACCAAATATGAACTAAAGTGAATGTCTTAAACATTCCGTAGCATTAATCATTAAGTGTTATAGTATTAATGTATAATCAATTAAGCACATATTAATTTCAACCACACTTAGCTTTTGACAGTCTTCAGGTAAAACATCAAAATCAAAGTCACAGACCTAAAATGTTTACTCATTTCCTACATTTCCCAATAATAGATAATCATCAGTAAAGAGAAACAACTTTCAAAAACCATAATAAGATTTCGACATTCAATGCTTTTACTTATGATTAATTAACATTCATTACCTTTACAAACTGAGCAATCTAGAGGTAGACTTGGAAAAAATATATTTAAATAAGATATATTTATAGTTACACTAAAAAATCATTCATGATCATGACATTTCACAACTTTGCAAATCATTTCATTTCTCCACCACTAGGATTCACATGCATAATCATAAATCAAAAGACTTTTCAAAGTTGTAATGTGGGAAAGGGTAAGGTGATATGTATTTGGATTGTGTAGTGTAAAAGCCATCAAAACTAGTGAAACAAGAAAAATACTTAATATACCATCAAGTGCAAAAACCAACATTCACTCACAATTGTGTATATCAATTATAATGAATGCAAAAATTATATTTCATAGCTCCAATTCAAGCTCTCACACCACAAACTACATTAAGCATAATCAACTAAAAGGAATCACTCATACAATTGATGACAATACATTGAAACTACAAGGAGTGATCATTCAAAGCCACATCTACCTCATATGCATCACATTCAAATTACCTGTTCAATACAACTTTAGGAGGAAAGACTAATCATAATTCCTCCTTGATACTTTTATTTAAACATTTTTTCTTTTTCTTTTATTTTCTTTATTCTTTATTTTCTTTTTCTTTCTTTTTTTGTTCATATAAAAATTGAAAGAAGCTACATCAACATGGGAATTTCATTGATACGATATAAAATAGCATCCCAATAATTATAACCATCCCATACATATGCACACCCCTGCACTTATACTTTTGTACACCCACAACCATCAAAAATCAACCAATGCTCCACTAGCTTTAAGGCTTGGGTAGGACATTTGGTTAGGTCTAAAGCATATAATATGGTTAGCATAAAAATAACAGGTAAATAAAGCTCAAGAGGGTTTATCAAAAGGAAAAATCATAATGATGGCTAGGCTATTTGGCTAATGTAGTTTATAAAACAAAGAGTGCCTGATCATTTTCATGTTAATGCATGTGATAAAAATATGGTCTTGAATAGAAAATCAAAGCAAAGTCAAGATGTACATGTCATAAAGGTCATATATAATAAAAAGAAAATGAGACTGATATAAATGTGTCAATCTATAATGGCTCAAAATCTCATTTGCTTGTGTCTACCACTAGTCACTACTCGTCTAAAGATGATTCACATTGATCAATCACAAGAGCAAAAGTACATGATAAAGTTGCCATGGATTTGTCTAGTCAATTCACTCTCTAATCTTAACTATACAATCCTATAAACAATAGAAAAATGAGAAATTGTTTGTTTGTTTTATTTGGTTCTCTCTCTCTTTTTGTTGAAAATTTAAAACAAGTAGAAAACAAACAAACTTAAAAACACACATGTATATAAAGAACAATTGTGAAAATATAAAGGAAAAGAAATGAACTTCCCTTGGGTTGCCTCCCAAGTAGCGCCTTTGTTTATTATTGCTGGCTTAACTCATTTTTATCCTCACATGACAAAATTATGATACTCAGGTGTCATAGTTTAAGCTTTTTCCATATGAGGTTGTTTAAGATAGGGTCTTAGTTAGTGACCATTCACATTCAACTTCCTCCCTATCTTTACATTCTTAATCTCTATCGAGTCCATGCACTCTAGAAATATTTCAAATATATCTTCATCTTTTTTCTCCTTGTTTACTTTCTCTAATCTATTAGGCAAAGGTGAAGGGTTAGTTTCAATACCAATTACAAACTTAGTATTTACCTTTGAGCTAAATGATATGTCTTTTTCTCCTTCAAGCTCCTCCTCCATTTCTTCGACACAAGCAATTCCTTGAGTATTTCTCTCAAGATTCTCAAGCTCCTCTTCACTCGATAAGGTCTCTCCACTATGTCCCTTGGGTACTCCTCAGGTTGAGATGGTTGCATTTCTTCACTTTATGATGCTAGATGGTTGTTTTCTATTGGAATTGCATCTCTTCCTTCTAAAATCGCAAAGTATTAGCAACACAAACATTAACGAATTCTTCTAGAGATGTACCCGAGTTTTGTTGCCTCTCTAGATATTGGACACGAGACCCTGTATCTTGTGAAAATCACCTTACATCTTGATAGAACTACTATACACTCTATTCAAGTTGAATATTGTTAATAGTCATAATATTAAGTAATTCTTCTAAAGATGTACCTAAGTTGGAATAAGGTGCTTCTAGTATGTGTGGAATTATTGTGCACACCGCAATTCGTCTAGGTAGTAGTCTTGCTAGCTATCCATCCATAAGCTAAGTTTGGTTGATCACTTCAAGCTTAGTTATAGGATTAGGAATATGGACTTTAGGCAAAACTGAAATACTCTTGCAGGGACTAAGCTTAGTTATAGGATTAGGAATATGGACTGTAGGCAAAACTGAAATACTCTTGCAGTGACATGCTCCCTTTGCAGTGTCTCTCTTTTCCTTTCTTCTTTTTTTTTTAAAACAAACGCAAACAAATGTGAAAACATCAAGAAATAAATGTAAAAACAAATGATAAACAAATATATGTGAAACACTAATTAAAATCAAGAACAAAAACTATAATATCTCATTCCTTAGCAACAGCGCCAAAATTAACATAGCGCGTCGTAACACTACACCAAATAATTAGACTCATCATTGCATAGCGCGTCGTAACACTACGCCAAATAATTAGACTCATCATTGCTATAGTTTTACGTATAGTTATTTTGAGTAGTGTTGCAACACGCTACGTAAATTTCAAATAACTAGACTTACAACTATAGCAGTAATGAGTCTAGGTCGATCCCACAAAGAATGTGTGTAAAGCTTTTGAAATAAAATCAATCAGTGTTTAGGTTTATTAGGGGGGTTTTGTTGATTTTCAAATAAGAAAAAAAATGAAACAAAACTAATGAAAACAAATTAAAGAGAACATTAAAAAATGATCAAAGTGATGAACTCGTTAGGGACCTGGTCATCAGTTCAATCTCAGCCTACACGCAATTGAACATACTTCATTGATTTGTTGTTTTCATACCTCTCTTTGCAACTATTAATCATAGGTTAACAATATGCTCTGTTAACCTGGTTTTCCCTTAGGTCATGTTTAATATCGAACAACCTCGAACAAGCTCTCTAGATTTAATTGGACAACCACATTACGAATTATGAAAACAAATTAATCAAGGCAATAACCACACAAGCTAGTTTCATTTAACCTAGGTTATGTTATCCCTAATGATTAAAAACTATTAGTTGCCACAAACGAATGTCAACATAACAATTACATATAATTTTGAAATTCTGGCAATGGGTTCATACGTAAAAACAATTGAATAGAGCATTCAATCATTCTTACATAACACCCAAACATTAAACATAGGATAACATAATCAATCCCTAAAGAGAGAAAAAATAACAAACACAATGTAAAGAATGCTTAACTGGGTTTTTCGGTGTGAATATCATCTCCAAATTGGCGTCGGAAAGCTCAATCCTCCATGGTCTCCCAAAAATGTGCCCTGTCTCCCTCATCATCCTCTTGAAACCCCTAAAATGTTTCCTCAAACCTTTCATACGTTTTATGTCATCAAAACGATGTATTTATACTAAAAACTAGGTTTTTGGATAAGCTAACAAGATTTCACAGTCGTGCATGGTTGCCTCACAGCCATAAGTCCTCATCCAACTTGTGCCTTGGGCATGAGAGATGTCTCACACCTATGACACAATTGTCATGACCGTGAGAGATGTCTCACAACCATGACAATTTCATGTATGGCTACGAGCCATTTTTCTTTAACATGTGCTCTTCATTTTTATGCTTTTTCTTGTCTCTTCTTCTTTTAATTCTTTTTCTTCTTGCTTCATGGAGACAAATGAGTGTGAATCTCAGGAAGATGGCTCAAATATTGCATTTTCGACTCACTTTATCTCTTTTGCTTTCTAATTGTACCTAAAACCAAATATGAACTAAAGTGAATGTCTTAAGCATTTCATAGCATTAATCATTAAGTGTTATGGAATAAATGTATAATCAATTAAGCATATATCAATAGGGCACCCAAAATCATATAATCAATTAAGCACATATCAATAGGACACCCAAAAGCGCGACGATTAGAATAATCAACAAGGTTATCGAGAGAACGATGTAGGGAATAATTAACAAGATAGCATGTAATCGTAACCACCTCCAACTAAAACTCATGTACTAACTTAGCATGAGAAAGTATGCATTAAACTTTCTCCAATAGAGTCATGTTCATATGTTCAATAACTCCATTTTGCTGAGGTTTAATAACCAGAGTGTGGTGTCTAGCAATGCCTTCCTTCTTGCATATTTCATCAAAAGTAACTTTACAGAACTCAAAACCATTTTCAGTTCTTAACCACTTAATTTTCTTACTTATTTGGTTCTCGATCGGGGTTTTCCACTCCTTAAAAGTGAGAAGAACTTCATTCTTCTTCTTGAGGAAAAACACTAAAACCTTACGGGAGAAATCATCAATAATCGTCAACATAGACCTTCTAACACCTCAAGAAGCAATGTGAGAGGGACCCTATAGATCATAATGAATATAATCTAAAGTACCTTTGGTCCTGTGAATCCCCAGGGAAGAGAAAGTTACTTTAATATATTTAATAAAGACATAATGTTCACAAAACTCCATATTACCTAAAATCTAGCTCAATAGACCCCTGTTGCACAAGATTTGCATACCTATCTCACCCATATGACCTAGGTGGTAATGCCACAACTTGGTGGCTTCTTGTTGAAACTTAAATAAGGCAACATTAATAGTACCAATAGTTTTGCAACACATAAAGAGTACCATGCCTTTTTCCTTTTAAGGATTACAAGATTAGCTCAAGATACCTTCATGACTACACCTTTAGAGGAGTACCTACACCCAAGAGACTCAAGTGTACTAAGTGAAATATGGTTGCGTTTCAAATTAGGAACGTGACGAACATTAGTGAGGTTTTAACAACACCATTATGAGTTTTAATATTGATTATACCTTTCCCCACATAATAAGTGCTTAATTGATTATGAAATTATTCCATAACACTTGGTTATTATTGACATGAACTTGTTTAAGATACTTACTTTGACTCATATGTGATTTTAGGCACAATTCAGAAGCAAAGAAGTTAAAGTGAGTTGAAAGCTCTATATTTCAGATATTCTGCGAAGATTAATTTTTACTTGTCTTCATTAAGCAAAAAGAAGAAAATTAAAAGAAAAGAAGACAAGAAAAATGAAAATACAATAAAGAAGAATCACTCACTCACGACATCTATGCAAGATAGTGATTGAATTGACAACATATGTTGGAAGCATAAGGAAGTAGAAAATCATCACTCACGTGTAATTTTTTGCATACAAGAACATGAATTAATGGCAGCATAACAAAGGATGATGGACAGTAGAGTTTAATGGACAAAGGAGAGCTAAAACACTGTAGGAGATGGGGAGCAAAGACCAAAACCACAACGCACTAGCTGGGAGGTAAGGAGCAGTAAAACGACAGTACAGTGGAACAAAACGCTAGCAAAAGAAGACAACAAAATTGGGCTAACATGCAAGCAACATGTCTGTTTCATGAACTCACACATGCTGAACAAAAACGACAAAGCCAAGGGAAGCAGTAAATGACAAAACGACAAAATAACAACTAGAGGCATAGACTGAAACAATGCAATACGTTGGACGTTTGGAGGACTTAAAAAATGCAGTGCAGTAGTCCACTCCAAGGAGCAGTCCATGCCAAAGAAGCAATGCAACAGCTGTTGAGCACCAAAAAATGTCAATGCACATCAGCAGCTGGGAAGGAATAAATAAAATGCAGACGTAGAGGGACGTTCAGTCAGAGGGTTTTAAATAGGTGAATAATAAAGTGGACCAAAAATTAATTCAAAAAATAGAGAGGAGGTGTAATAGCGTGAGACAGAGGAAGGAAGGGAGGCGCTACAGGGAGTCTTCAGAGGGACATCATTTCTTAGGGTTGAAACATCTTTTACGAGTGACCCATGAAGGGCTAGACGTCCTGATGCCAGTTTAGAGTTGACATCGACACCGATGACTAGAGTTAAGTGTATTTCACTGTTTTTGTTGTTTTTTTCTCTCATTAGAAATTGATTGTGTTATCCTATGTTAATTGACTTGAGTTTTGTGTATGGATAATCATATTCTCATTATTGTTTAGTTTTTTGTGTATGAACCCATTGGGTATTGTAAAAAAGATGATTTTAATGAGTTCATTGAATCATTTATTTGCAAACTCATTGCTAGAATTTCGATATAATCCTTAATTGTTATATTAAAATTCATGTGTAGCGACTAATGATTCGTAATCATTAGGGATAACATAACCTAGGTTAAATGATGTATCGTATGTGGTTATTACCTTGATTAATCAGTTTTCCTAATTCATAATGCTACTGCCTAATTAAATCTACAGATCGTATCCTAGGTTATTTGATGGTTAGGTTTAATTAACGATTGTATCTTGATTAAACACTGCCTAAGGGAAAACTTGGGTTAATTATTAACCCATGATTAATAGTTGCTAGGAGAGGTTTAAGAACAACAAATCAATAAATATGTTTAATTAGGGTGTAGGCTGAGATTGAACTAAAAAATCAGGTCCTACTGAATTCCCCACTTTTATCATTTTTCACATGTTTTTCTCAATTTGTTTTTATTAGTCTAGTTTCATTTTATTTTCTTATTTCCAAAATCCAAACCCGCCTTTAACCTAAACACTGATTAATTTTATTTCAAAATCTTTATACACTCTTTGTGGGATCGACCTAGACTCACCACTGTTATAGTAGTAGTCTAGTTTTTATTTTGATTAGGGTTATGACGCGTTGTCACCACCACATCACACTGTGCACTGATACCCATAAGGAAAACACCCTTAGTAGTTTCATAAGTGACCAACCAATCCCTGTGAGGACATATATGAAAAGTATAACCGGAGTCTAGGATCCATTCATCTTTAGATGTTGTTCACTTTGAACAACCAAAAGAACATCACTCCCTGAACTAGAATCAACCATATAAGCTAGAATCAGATTGATTACCCTTATTTTTACTTTTTTTTCAAGTTTATTTTTAAATTTATAACAGTTTGAGACCTTATGTCCAATTTTCTTGCAATATTTACATGTAATATTGGCGTCTTTACCTCTAAACTTAGATCCATACTTATTATGGCTCTTACTATTCTCTCCCTTTTCAAAAGTTTTACCGCTAATTGTTAAACTTTCAGCCTCCTTCTCAATGGAAGCATCAAACTTTTCTTTAGGTAGCAAAGCAAATTTAACTTCTTCTAAATAAAGAGTTTCACGGTTACCATAAAGCATAATTTCTTTAAAGTGTTTATACAAATGAGGTAGTGAAATAACAAGAAGCACTGTCTATTCCTCATCATCAATTTTAACATAAGATTTTCCAAATCAATAATAATGGAATTAAATTCATTAAGATGAGATGGGACAAGTGTACCTTCAGACATCTTGAACGTAAAGAGACATTCTTTGAGATGAAATTTGTTGGTCAGACTCTTCGTCATGTAAAGAGACTCTAATTTCAACCAAATTCCTACGGTGTTAGTCTCATGGACTATTTCCCAGAGCAGTTCACCCGTCAAGCATAACTAAAACAGGACAAGGCTTTTTCGTCCAACTTTTCCTAATCCTCTTCTGACATATTAGTAGGTTTCTTTGTCTTGCCAAACAAAGCTTTCTTCAATCCATTTTATGTGAGAACGACTAGCATCTGGACCTTCCAAATAGCAAAACTAATTTTTTTGTTGAACTTGTCGATGCCAAATTTGGTTGAAGGAGACATGGCGACAAGACTTGATTAACCAAAACAAACCTTACTTTGATACCATGCTAGTAGTCGCAGAAGTAATGAACTTAATCAAGTAAATAAAGAAAAATAGAAGGAAATAAAAAATTTTACGTGAAAACCTAAGTGCCAGGTGAAAAAACCCACAGGGCGATAAGGGCCCGAAAATATGCATTATATTAAAGAAAGAAAAATTACATGTGTTTTATCTCTCTCACACAAACTCTAGGACTAATGAAGAGTACATCAATACAATGTTACAAAGGACCCCCAACGGGTGTTTATATAGTAGCATAATCCTAGGATAGGAAACCTACATAAAGGAAGAATTTAGAAATAATGCATAAAAGGAAAGAAAACTTATACATAGTAAAAATCTACACAAAGTAGGAATCTTGAAGGCTTGGGTCATTATCCCAACAAGAGACCATAAGCTAGATCAGGGAACAACTCCTCAACAATGACAAACCAAGAAAATACAACATTAAAGTAAGCAAATCTTGACATATTTCTGAAAGCAGCTTCTAAAGGTTCCAGCCTTAAACCTAACTTGAAACACACTAATTGTGAGCAGTCTAAACAATATAACTTCACATCCAAAAGTTATTCTCATGAATTATAATATGAAGAGACAATGATAGAATTAGTATATTATGGATATCCAACCGTGTAATCTTGGAGAAGGACATTTGTCCATACGATGGCCTAAGCAAATTAGTGGGTATAGTCATAACCAAATTTATGAATTTATCTAAAAGCTTCATATCTTAGTGATTGACCATTCATCCCAATTGTTTGCCATCTTTTGTTACATGCCATATAAGGTACTTCAACATTTTCTCATGAGTACACTCATTTAATTTCAAAAAAAATAGAAATAGTTCATTTTTATGTAAATTACAAGTTACTATTGTTTAATAGAAATGTGATGAACAAATAAGATTATCGAAACAAAAAATTTTGTCAAAACAAACTGTAAAACCCAAACACAAAAGACGCAAATAAGATTATTGAAACAAAAAATTTTGTCAAAACAAACTGTAAAACCCAAACACAAAAGACTCCTACGTAGGATGGCTAGAGATGGCAAAATTGACCATATCCGCTTTTGGCCCAGGTTGACCGGGTCACGGGCCGACCTATTACCTGTCCATTAATAACTCATGAGTCAGCTTCGTATGTAAACTGTTTTAAATAATTCTTTTAAAATTAAAAATATAAAATAATATATTTTTTTAATTGAATCTAGGCCTGAATTGCCTAACACTTAACTTTTTTAATTATAATGATGTCATTTTACTTAAAAAAATTAGACCTTGAATTAGTCTAGGCCTGAGCATGACTTATAGATCGGCCCATAAAAAATACCTTAATTTAAGCACATGAGTTAACTCATTCTCATCCCTCATAGCACAATTTGGAATAAATATTAGGAATGTCAATTTTAGCTCGATCCGTTCAACCCTGCTCGACCCAATTCATTGAAATTCCTAATAGATATAAGTAAATTCCATAAAAACAAAGAGCACAAGGACCAAAGAGGAGGACGGAGGACACTGACACAGCGTTAGTAGAAAGCAAGAGGTGAGAAGTTGGGATGATAGTAACTAAATCGGAAAGGTTAGGATAGGTCAGGTCTGATTATTAGCTGAAGGAAAGATAATAATTTGTTATAAAGCTTATTATTCATCTTTCGGCAGCAATTGATGTGTATTTTTGCGTTTCAGATACATAGTTCCCAACTCTCAGCTATGGCTGCTGAACCCAAAACTAAATACGATCGCCAGCTCAGGTTCCTGAAGATTTATTTGTTTGTTTGATGGAAAAAAATTTTAAGGTTTGAGTTCCTTTTCCGTTTATTGGTCTCTTCTCCCTGCAGGATATGGGGCGAGCAAGGACAAACTGCACTAGAGAAAGCCAGCATTTGCTTGCTGAATTGTGGTCCAACAGGTTCTGAAACCTTAAAAAATCTTGTCCTTGGTGGGGTTGGATCAATCACAGTGATAGATGGATCCAGAGTTGAAGTGGGTGACCTAGGAAATAACTTTATGGGTACATTCTTGTTCTGAGTCATGTTTAATAGTGCATCTGTTTATGGTTCCAATTTCCCGTTTTGCTTTGTGATCTTTATAGTTGACGAATCTAGCATTGGGCAATCAAAGGCAAAATGTGTGTGCGCTTTTCTTCAAGAGCTAAATGATGCTGTTAAAGCCAAATTTATAGAAGAGAATCCTGAGGCACTGATTGAGACAAATCCCGCATTCTTTACTCAGTTCACATTGGTAGTAGCCACTCAGGTAAGACTAGTCGATATCAGTAGGAGGATTTTAGCTCTTTCTACACAGATTTAGGCTTCCGTTTGAGGAAGTTTATTTTTCTTTAATGTAGCATCCGGGACTGTTCCATCACGTTTAATTTGCTCCACTTGGATGTTTGGTATCTGTGTCCCATGGTTATACGTGTATGCATTTATATCTTTCACTCATCCTGAGATTATTACCAGCTGTAGTTTTTAGTGCTCTAATAATTAAGAAGATATCAGGGTCCTAATCTTGTACTTATTTAGAATAGTTCTTGTGTAGTCTGTAGTCCTAGCTTCAGACATTCAATTAATTCATTTTTATGATCGAGTACCCTGATATCTACAGAAACTTTTCCTTAGAAATCTGGATTCTGTAAGTGATTTTGATGGAAATTTGCTTATGTCACTTGCAGCTGGTTGAAGATTCCATGATAAAACTTGACAGAATCTGTCGAGAGGCTGGTGTGATGTTGATATTTGCACGCTCTTATGGCCTTACTGGGCTTGTTAGGATCAGTGTGAAGGTAAATTGCTAAGTCTTGGCATTCACAAAATCTATCAAAACTGAGGCCTTATTTCTCCGATACATTTGGAGTTTGGAATATTGGTGAAATGACAACACTTATCTTCTTTTTGCAATTGTTTACTCGGTTTTGATCATGCTACACAATTTCTTTATTTATTCTATAGAATCTGCATTCTGAGTCGTCTTCTAAGTGCTGTGTGGAGTTGTTTTTAACAGGAACATACAGTAATTGAGTCAAAGCCTGATCACTTCTTGGATGATCTTCGTCTAAATAACCCGTGGACTGAGCTCAAGAGGTAAATAGAGTGTGACAAACCTCTTCTTTGTGGCTAAATAGAGTGTCACACATCTTACCAAGACGCAAATTAAAGAAACTTATCATCACTCTTCACTCTTCACTCCTCTCAACCTTTTATTTGCCTACCACCCAGACATAATTATCTGTTTCGTACATCTTGGTGTTTCTGGTCTGTTCTTTTTTCCCAGTTTGTATTTCTTATTCGATTACTATTGCCAATAGGTTTGCAGATACAATTGATCTAAATGTGATAGAACCTGTTGCCCACAAGCACACACCATATGTTATCATTCTTATCAAGATGGCTGAAGAATGGACCAAAGCTCATGGGGGTACTCTTCCATCATCCAGGGATGAGAAGAAAGAATTCAAGGTTTGTGCTTGTGTTTCGAGCTTCCTGTTACTTTTTCTTTTTAAAATTTTGCTACTGCCCTAAAGATGGAGACTTTTGTGTTGGATGTTAGGAACTTATTAAAGCCAGGATGATAGCAATAGATGAAGACAATTATAAAGAAGCTATTGAGGCTTCCTTCAAAGTTTTTGCTCCTCTAGGAATTAGTAAGTGCAATTTATTGGAATCTCCGTGTAGCTTTCTGATGATTATTTTACAGGGCTTGTAAGTTTAGAAAGAGTGAAAGGATGACACATTGGTACCTGTAGTTTTGAATGTATTGGAAGGACAAAGGAAATTGCATACTACCTTCTTTGGTTGTTCCAGATGCATGAGCTGCACCTGGTAGCATATTCTTAATCTGTTCTACCTGATTGCATGGTGAGGTGGATTTACCTTGGTTTATATTGCTAGATAGCCTTATAACATTGTAAATTCCGTGTCCTAATTAACCCTCATTGAAAAACATATACAAGGTATTGAAAGATAATTGAATTGGCTAATCATGCATTGTCTAATGTGAATTTTGGTGGACGTTAGCTTTTGCTGTCATTGTTAATTATTATAATAGCATTTAGTTCCAAGTGAATGGTGGCCAATTCTGTAACTCTTCTCTCTCTTTTTTGGCATTTTAGGTTCAGATCTGCAGAAAACAATAAATGACAACTGCAGTGAAGTTGGTTCTAATTCATCTGACTTTTGGGTGATGGTAGCTGCTTTAAAGGTAAATTTGCTTTCCTTCAATCCTAGATAACTACAGCTAATGTCTTTTAGATTAGGTTGGTAATTGTTGACGCCTCACAGGCTCTGCAGAGGCAATGCTATTAGAATTATTTCCAGAATGGATTAATAAAGAACGTATTTCTGAATATGAATACTGCATTGTTAATGAATATGAATCAGAAATAATTGTGTTCCTTAGCTCAGCAATTCTTAAGTGAGAATCCGTATTATATGCCATATTATTGGGTACTTAACCAGCACATATATAGGCAGGCATGTGTAAAACTCCTTCAGATCACTACTTTGGAAAATTTGTGTAGGTAACTAATGAGATATGCTAGGTTTTTTTGAGGCTTGCTGATTTCTCATCATGCAGTCATATGTTTGTGATAGTGGGATGCTTGTAAAGCATTTATTTTTCAATGTGTTGAAGGAGAGCTAGGGGGAGTTAGGATTGAACAGAATTATAGATGAGTGCTCCTTTTTCATGCTTTTCTTTTTCTGGCAATTTTTTTTGAATTGGTTTTATTTTCTCAAATCATTCTTTAAATTTGTAGGATTTCATTTTGAATGAAGGTTGCGGTGAGGCACCGCTTGAGGGTTCAATACCAGATATGACATCCTCTACTGAGTGAGTTATGCATCTTTCTGTCCACTGTTGTTAGAGTTACATATTTTAGTGCTTTATCAACTCTCCTGTAGGCTGTATGTAAATTTGCAGAAGATATACCAAGCAAAAGCGGAGGCTGATTTTCTTATTGTTGAGCGTCGAGTAAGAGAAATTCTAAAGAAAATTGGTAGAGATCCACATAGCATCTCAAAGACAATGATAAAAAGCTTCTGTAAAAATTCAAGAAAACTAAAGGCAAGCTTTTAAAGTTATTGCAAATGTAATAATTGCATTTCCATGTTAAATATGGTAACAAAAATGATTGTGTGACAAAATCATCTTGGCAACTGTAACATGCTTTTTTGAAGTATTGTGCTCTGTTTTAAGAATTTCTGTGTTGGAAAACTTTCTTTTGGAGGGTTACAACAGAGAATCTAGCATGATTTGTGGTAATTGAGCTTGCTAAAACTTTGTATTTTCTTATCTTCTAATGAGCATTGCTACTAAAATTTTGCATTTGTTTTTGGGTTAGAACACAATCTGACATGAATTGTTGTTATTGAGTTGTATAATACCTTGCATTGGATTACTCACAAAGTTTGCACCTTTAGATCAAGCCTATCACATGTCAAAATGTGCATTCTTGGAAACTGAAAATTGCTTCAGAAGAATGTTCAGATGAGTGAATGGCAGCTAATTATTTAGGCTTATGGTTAACACTTAGGTAAGAAATCTAAAGTTTCCCTGGTTTATGGGTTTGCAGGTTTGCAGATATCGCCTTATAGAGGATGAGTTTAACAACCCTTCCATACCAGATCTCCAAAAGTATATAACCAATGAGGATTACAGGTAAGGCTTGGTTACTTGTTTATGCTTTAAGACCAACAAGATGATATACATTTATCCATGTTTTTCAATTTTTTTGCTTCTTCCCGAAACAAAATATTGGAAAACAGTAGCCAAGAGAGATCATTTTGTGATGAATGATATTTTATTCTTTTAGTTAAGATTTATTTACATTACCTCTATTAATAAAAGCATAGATTAACTGTTAAGGGTTTACATACTGGGTGGGAAAAGTAATTTTTGATGCAAGCAATCTGTGATTTTATGTCTATGTTTTGCAGTGTTGCCATGGGGTTTTACGTCCTGCTTCGAGCAGTTGACCGTTTTGCTGCTAATTATAATAGCTTTCCTGGGCAATTTGACGGGTAACAGATGAAACCTTGTTACCTGCCCTCTGCTTTCAAAACCAATATAATGTGCCTAGAAAATTGAGAGTTGCATGCCAACCCTTTTTTTCTCAACAGGGAAATGGATGATGATATATCTCGACTGAAAACTACAGCAGTGAGTTTGCTTAATGACTTGGGTTGCAATGGTTCAACCTTGACTGAGGACCTTATAAGCGAAATGTGCCGATTTGGTGCCTCAGAGCTTCATGCTGTTGCTGCCTTCATTGGAGGAATTGCATCACAAGAAGTGATCAAGGTCTCCTTAATTCCTTAGTATAGATAGTTAACATATTTCTAATGACCTTTATAATTGGCTTTTCAACTTAACTTTTCCGTTTGTGGTTTTGTTTCTTGTGGCTTCATTACAGCTCATAACGCAGCAATTTGTTCCCATGTCTGGGACTTTGATATTCAATGGCATTGATCACAAGTCTCAAGTCTTAGCACTGTGAAATGCTTTCCCGGAGGCTAATGGTTGCTTATTGAGCTTCTCCAGTTATCATCTTGGTTAGACTAACCACTGTCTATGCGGACAGATTTGTTGTTCTAGTGGTTTATTTGCATTGCCTGAAGGCACGGGATTGTGAGGCAATTCTTGGTGATATGCAGCTCCCTGGTTAATTTCAAACTTTGTGGAGGATAATTGAATTGTGACAGTGGAAGAAGAAAATGGAAAAACAAATGATAGGGTAATATGGAAATATTTTCACTTCACCATACCCTTTAGTTGTAATATAATTGTTGAGAATTTGTTTTCCTTCTTGTTTATTTTATATTATTGGTTAAGCCTCCTTTCATCTAAAAGATGATCCTAGGATTCAAGTGTTATATGTATGGAGTAACTATACATTTGAGTCTTCACAATAGTATTATCTAATCGCGTCTAGGATAATACTACGCATTTTATGAGTTTCGTGTTTTTTTTTCGAAAATATGAGGTTCATGTTGGGAAAAAAAGTTTAAAAGCTGTATTTTCTTTTTCCTCGTTGTATGGTTAAATGGGTATTTAAAATAATATGAACACAAGTAGGAAATAGAAGAACACCATAATTTCTATGTGAAAATTTTCTTTAAATTATGAAAATTTTTCTTAAAGTGAAGGGAAATTTTGGGAATGTATTGTACAATTACAATGAGGATCTTTCTTTTATAATTTAGTAAAATACACACTCAAATTAGAGAGATATGGACAATATTACAATTTTTTTTTTTTACTTTGAAAATTTCTCTTTTGTTTGGAATGAATTTATGAAACACATATTTTCTTTTCTATCTATTGAGGGCTTGAAGTCTTCCAAAGTTTTCAACTAATATGGAAAATTTCTATTACTTCTACCTTTTTTTCATGCGTGCCAATTTTTGTAGTTTTTAATGAAGGGAATGAAAAATAATCAATATTTGTTAGCATATAATTATGGAGGAATCCAACAACTCTCCTCTTTTCTAATTTAATTGGAGGGAACTATCATACTAACTCATCAACGGTAATCTTCGAACTACTTTTTCAAAATTATTTTGGTCATCATATCAAACCGATTGTTATCTTTGTAAACTTTATTAAGCTATATATGCTTTTCTTCTAATACTTCTTGCATTCAATGATAATGAAGATGGATATGTTTTGTTCTAGTGAAAGATTGAATTTTAGGTTAAGTGAATGGTACTTTAATTATTGCAATGCAACATATATTTTTTTTGGTCTTGGTCAAATTTAAGTAAGATTTTTTTGTCATCTAAAGCATTTCCTCATAAGCTTATGTGATATATTCAACTTTAGTTGCTCACCGGGCAATTATTTGACTGTGATTAGGTCAATATTTAAATTTAATGCAACTGCACATTATAGTTGTAATTAACAGAGGAAAGTACAAGTCAATCTTATGAAGATTGTAATTATTAGTAGTTACTCTTTCTCTCTTATCTAACTTAAGGATCAGATTTTGGATTTTCATAAAAATTAAACTAATTAAACAAACTAAAAATTAAAATAATTCCAAACTCAAGACAGAGGACAGTACTTAGAAAAATCAATATCAAATAATAGTGGTTGGGTCATGAATTCTCCTAAGAATTATTAAATATTAAGCCTTTATCATGCAATTATATTATTGATTATTAGATAATGAAAATTCCTATCTTAGGTTAATACATTTCTTAAGACTATTAATAACTGTTCTAGTTGATTAACATAACTGTTTCCAATTAAAACTCCTAGGATTATATAATCAATTTTTGAATTTCACTATTAGGTTTGTCCTTAATCTAAAAATTTTATGTCAACCAATCTCTACGTTTACTTGCAACTCCTTCCAATTATGTTAGATCTATTCATATGAGAGGATTTCTCAATCTCAATCATATGAAATCAAATCATGCATTAATATTTTAGATATATTAGAACAAGAATAAAACATATAATTGAATCACAATAAATCAATCAATATAATTGCAATGAATAAAAGATCGAAACATATTGTTATTTCCACTTAAGGTTCATCACACCTAGGTACTAAACACGCATAGTCACTTGTAGAAATCAAAAAACAAAGATAAATCTGTAGAAAAACTAATAGAAAACAAAGACCTCTTAATTCTAAATCTTCGTTTTTTTTCTTCTATTGGATCTTCTTGCAAACCTGGCTTTGATGTTGTTATCTAACGAATCTCTTAACGTATTCTTCATGCTTTCCTTATCCCTTAATCAAACTCTAGCTGTCTCACGTCTCAAAATTGTTTAATAACTCAGCTCTTCTTGTTTTGTCTCTGCTTATGTTCTTTTTATAGTAAAAATTAGGGTTTATGGGACATGTGTAGGTGACTGTGCAGCTTCAAAAACACCTAAAATCATGACTTTACATGTTCACAGAGACTTCCACAGGCACATACACTATCGTGTAAGTCCAAGTTGCTTCAAATCTTTGTTTTATGCCATGATTTTATCTGAATTCTTCTCCTTTAGGTCCGAGAAGGCAATTATGACCTATAAATGTACTTGAAGAGAATTAAGTACCATAAATACAACAAAACTATTGAATAATAAGCAAAACATGTTAAATATGAGTGTATAATTATAGTCAAATAGGCATCCATCAAACATCCCCACATTTAAGCTTTCGCTTGTCTTCAAGCAAATAATAATCTAACTTATCAATCTTATAAACATCCATCATTTGTTAATCTCTACCTATCCGTCCATACTTTAAATTGGGAAATCATATTGACCCAATTAACATACAATTAGAGTCAAGTTATCCTAAAACTAACTTCACAAGTTAATATCACTAGTAATCAAATCAATAATCTTTTTGAAATCAAAAGCACAAATACTTAGACCTCACCAAGGTTTCACCCAGTGCACTCAAGTATTTAGGATGAAAATATAAGATCTCTCAAATCAATACAGAGTAGAACTCTTAACCATAAGCTTGCAATATCATCATGTCTCCACCACTTGTATGTAAACTAGAAACGAAAATCAAAAGGCCTTTATAAAGGTTTAATGAGGCTTAGGTAAGGTATGATTAGGATAATCAAAGTGTGATAAATGTAAAGGAAATTTAAAAAGAAAACATTACAAGAAACTTGTTACTTCACTTTATATATGACCTTGCATTATAAATCCATTGGTACTATACATTTTTTATATGCTTGCAACATATTTTTTAAATAATTTCGAGCATTCATCATGTACTAGAATTGAAAAAATATTGGGCCTTTCAAATTTTCAAGTTTCAAACAATCAAGTAATATAAATAACCTTTATGGTTCAAATTAATAAAAAAGTCCTCAAGAAAAATAGGGTAAAGGTTAACAATGTGGTCATAATCAATGAAAAAGGCTAAAGCTCAAAATTGGTTACTCCTAAGGGTAAAATGTGGTAGGGTAATTTTCAAAGAAATAGGCTTAAACAATTGTTGAATCGAAGTATCTTTATCACTTTAATGCTTTTAATTTAACAAAATGTAGTCTCAATATGTATAATAAAAGTAAGTTCTAGAATTATTCAACTATGCATGATAACACACATGAAAGAATAAACGAGCTTAAAATTTTATGTATTTTGCTTTTAGGCTCAAAAGCTCACCTAAAAAATGGTTATATGTGTGTAAATAATATGTAATTTTTATTCAGATTGACTATCTTAATAACTACTAAAAATACGACTTGTACAAGTAAGTTTATTCTAACTATCACCCATTTGTATACTAATTTAAATCAATAATCAATCTGAAATAAAGTATTTATAGACAGATTTCAACTAATTCAAGATATCAGTTATAAAAGTAAATAACAAAGATTATAATAAACTTAAGAAAATTATCAACCCCTCTCTTACAATTAAATTGTAAATTGTCTCCATATACACAATATAAGCATCTTAGCATAAAAATTAAGAAAGTGGAGGAATTTTGGTACTTCACTAAGTAATAAGATTTTCCGATTTTGACGAATTTGGGAGTATCCATCCGATACTAGATATAAACATCCTTGCATAATATAAATAGAAAGGGATAAAAAAGATAAAAGAAAATAAAATGACCATAAAGAAGATAAATATGAAATAACAAAAAACAAAAATAGCATTAAAGCCCTATGTTAACACAAAATAAAAAATTGAAATAGAATTTAAAAACAAAACATGTCCTAAATCTTAGGTTGCCTCCTAAATAGCATTTCTTTAACGTTATTAGATCGACGTGCGTTTTATGCTTACCATCAACCAAGGTCTACGATTAGTGGCTTACTTTTATCCGTTTCTCCGTATAGTAGTTTTGTAACCTATAAATAAATCACATGTTGTAAGCTAATAATAATAAGGACATAATTTATAAAAATTAATAAATCCAATTAACTATATTAATGCCCTTTTCAATGAAAAACTGTTAATAAAACAAGGGATAACAGAACTCCCTGAATCTTCGGTCGACTTAAATAGTTTGTCTTGTGGGAAATGGGAACCATCCATACTGAATGTGACTACCAATGATTCATCAATAGTTCTGTTATTTAGCTCCTCCTCTTGTTCTCCTCATTCAACTTTGTCCACTCTTCTTCTTCGTCTTCCTGGATAAAGACTTCCTCTTCTTCTCTTTCTTCAATCATCTTTTACCACTTCTATACTTCCTCTTCTTCGACAGAGGCTTCCTCTTCTTCCTTTTCCTCTACTACCTATGTCATTTGCTCATCTTCCTCTACTATAGTAGCAGTTACTTCCTCTCTTTCTTGATATGGAACTTCATTTATGAAATCTACTTCATGTCTTCTTGTTAATAAGCTCAAATAATATGTTATGTTATGCTCAATGTATTCAGGTGAAGAAAATATCTCATCGAATTCATGTCAGCTATCTTCACTTTTGGCAAGGTATTCCTTTATTTTATTTGTAATACCTTCTTCTTGTTGTGGTTATTGTGAATATTCAGTTGGAGCATAATCGTTCCATCCATTAGCATAATAGTTTCTTTAGTTGAAACCATAAGTATTCTCATAGGGTGCAATCTGAGGTTGGTTGTGCATACTAGGTTTCTCCCATGTGTAATTTGATGCTTGACATTTATGAAATAATGGTTACTCTCACATATGTCACAATACGATGTGAAATTTGGTTGAGCTTCCAAAAACATATCACTAAACCTTTTTTTTCCAAAATGGTTATGTTTCCATAGACTATGACATATCATTAGCTCTCATAAGAATATTGTCCGCTTCATCCTTCCATTATGAGTTGTGGCTATAATGATGAAGAAATTATATGAATGAATAATTCAAAAATGAAATAAAATAAAATACAAGAATAAATAAAAAATAATGGTTAGATTAATAAAGTTAGGCTTTCTTAATATTACAATCCCTAACAATGGTGTCAAAAGCTTGATTGACTGTGATTAGGTCAATATTTAAATTTATTACAAGTACACGGTGTAGTTGTAGCTAGCACAGAGCAATAAGGGTAGATTCCATGAAGACTGTGATTATTAGTAGTTACCCTTTTTTTCTATTGTCTAACCTAAGGATTAGATTTTGAATTTTAATTAAAAATAAAATAAATAAACAAACTAAAAATTAAAATAATTATGAACTAAAAATTAAAATAATTATGAACTCAAGACAGAGAAAAGTACTTAGAAAAATTAATATTAAATAATAGTGTCTAGGTAATAAATCCCTCTAAGAATCATTAAATATTAACCCTTTATCTTGCAATTATACTATTGATTATTGGACAATTAAAATTCCTACCTTATGTTAACATCATTCTCAAAATTGTTAACAACTAATCCATCAGTTGATTAAAAGAACTCTTTCTAGTTAAAACCTCTAGGATTGCATTATTGATTTGTGAACTCCAATATTAGGTTTGACCCTAATCCTAAGGATTTATGTTGACCTAAACTCCTAAGATTGCATTATTGATTTGTGAATTTCGCTATTAAGTTTAACCCTAATCTTGAGGATTTATGTTGGCCTATCTTTAGGTTTGCATACAACTCCTTCCAATTATGGTAGATCTATTTATACATGAGGATTTCGCAATCTCAACCATATGAAATAAAATCATGTACTAGTATTTCAAATATATTAGAACAAAAATAAGATACATAATTGAATCACAATAAACCAATCAATATAATTGCATTAAATAAAATATCAAAACATATTGTTATTTCTACTTAAGATTCATCACACTTAGACACTGAACACGTTTAGTTACTTATATAAAATCATAGCAAAGATAAATCTGTAGGAAAATCAATAGAAAACAAAAAAATCATAATTCTAAATCTCTCTCTTTTTCTTTTATTGGATCTTCTTGCAAAATTGGCTTTGATGTCATTATCTAACGGATCTCTTGATGTATTCTTCATGTTTTTCTCATTCCTTGATTAGAACTATCGTCTCTCGAGGTATCTCACATTTCAAAACTGCTTAATAACTTAGCTCTCTCCAAAAACACTAAAAATCATGACTTTATATGTTCATAGAGACTTACACTGGCATATACACGGCTGTAAAAGTCCAAGTTGCTTCAAATCTTCGTTCTATGCCTTGCTTTCATCTGAATTCTTCTCCTTTTGGTTCGCTAAGGCAATTATGACCTACAAATCCACTTGAAGTACCAAAAATACAACAAAAATATTGAATAACAAGCAAAACATGTTAAATATGGGTGTATAATTATAGTTAAATAGGCATCTATCAGCAACTCATTTTTACAATTCAGATTACCATATAATAACTTCCTCTGCAAAGGTAGTCAAGTATTATGAGGTTGATTTTATTGAATTAGTATCTCTAAACAATTCCATTTGTGTAACTTTTCAACCCAGACTTTCCTTTACCAATACATAAACATCTCTTAGCAATCCTTAGAAGATATCAAATAATCTAATTTACTATGCCTAATGTTCCATTTTTAAGTTAAACAAGAATCTAGTGACAACAATAAAAAAACTAGTAATATCAGGTTAAGTGCATATTATGACTTACATAAGACTACCTAATGCAAATGAGTATGGAATATTCTGCATTTCCTCCATTTCTCTTTCATTCATACTTGGCTTTGAGTTCAATTTGAGAAGTGTAGCAAGATGTGTGCATATAGCATTAGCTTCATGGATATTGAATCTCTTAAGTACTTTTTCAATATATTTCATATAGAATAACCATAACAACTACTTTGACTTGTCCTAATTGATATTTATTATGAGAATTTATCTTGTTGGTCCCAAATCCTTCATGACAACGGATTTTCTCTAAGCTCTTTTTAAAGCAACAATCTTTTTATGATCATGTCCAATAATCAACATGTCATCTACATAAAGTGGGAGTATATTGAAATTACATTTGACATATTTCTTCGTACAAGCATAATGGTTAACAAGATTTTTTTAAAAATCATACTCAACCATGAATGAATCAAAATTTACGTACCATTATCTTAGTGCTTGCTATAGACCAGAGACTATTCTTTAGTCTACATGCCATCTTTTCTTTTCTTAAAACTTGAAATCCTTCAAGTTATTCCATATAGATCTCTTATTCAATATCAACATAAAGGAAAGTTGCTTTAGCATCAAATTATTCAACCTCCAAATCTAGGTTGGTTGTAAAACTAAGTTTTATTGGAACAGGTGACATTTTGAGTACTTAAGAGAATATTTTTTCAAAATCAATACCCTTTTTCAAACCAAGTCATTTAATAACTTGTATAACCTTGTACCTCAAATCTAGATTGTTTTCTTCTATTTTAAGTATATAAACCCATTTGTTTTTCAGTTTTTTCTTCCTTTAGATAATTCCACTTGATCATATGTATGTTTCTCATTTAGGGATTTCATTTTCTTTTACATAGCTTTCTTTTGTTCTTTCTTCTAGTTATTGGTTATAGCTTCTTTATAGTTTCGAGGATTCCACCTCATAAGTTACAGTCACATACTCATCTGTAGAATATTTAATGGAGGGCTTTCTCTCCTCGGTAGATCATCTCAATTAAATCTTTGTGGGGTCAGCATGATCAATCTCTACTTTAGTCTACTCAATTTGATATCCCTCTTAATTAATATTTACTATTGATGGAGGGGCAAGATCACTGACACTAATGCTATCATCTTATATTTTAGAAAGTGGACGAAGATTAGAATGGCTGACAATTTTTGGTTTAAGCTTTTTTAGCTTTTTCATGTCTTCAATGACCTGGTCCTTAAAAATTTTCTCTTTGCTTATGATATTCATTTATTGATATGATCCCACGCTAAATTCATCTTTAGGTGTTCCAATGTATATGTAGTGCTTGTTTAGTGCATCAAGCTTGGTCATTCATCCTTGGGAGTATTAAAAAAATGTTCGAAACTTAAATATTTATAAATGGTTATAAGAAACCTTCTTTCCAAACCAAACTTCTTTTAAGAAATCTCCATCCAGATGAATTAAAGGTGAAAGATTAACAATGTTGGTCACAATCTTCTTATCCTCACCTAAAAATGACTTGGATAGCTTCGCATGAGAATGCATATATTGAACCCTTTCTTCAATAGTGTGTTTTATTCTAGAGATCCACTTAGTTCTTCAATTGTTATGTCTTCTAAGCCCTTTGATTCTTTAATGGCATTCACCATATGATAAAATTTCTTACTAACTAATTTAATAATTTTTTTCAATTACCCTTAAATCAATCACTTCTTCACCAAATTTTCTCATTTGGTTCAAAATGACCATGACTTTTATAAAATAATTGAAAACTTTTTTTGATTCTTTCATTTGAATAGATTCAAATTCACTACATAGATTATGGGGATGAACTTTGTTTTCCTTCCCCTTTCTTTTGCAGGCTTCTTAAAGTATTATATCTTATGATTTCTTCCCCGTAGTAGCACTAGACACTTTCTCAAAGGTGGCCTCATTTAATTCTTGGTGAATAAGAGAAACAACCTTTTGATCCTTCTTCTTGATGCTTTGTAGAAGATCTTTCTCGAATTTTGTCAATGCAATTGTATCTTCAAGAACCTTATAACTATTTTTAACAATGTCCCATGCATCATGCGCATTAACTAGTGGCTTTGTACGAATGCACCAACTGTCAAAACTTTTCTTATGTAAGCTCTGGGACTTAGAAGGGAATCATGTAATTTAACATTATTTCTAGCATTAAGGATCTAAAACACCACTTTGTTGAATATAGAAGAAGAAGAGAAAACAAGTGTTTTCATAAAAAGAACGAGGGAGAGGATTTTAACAAAACACACCTTTGTTATGATCATTACAAAACTTATAAATTCATTCCAACCTCTGACAATACTATAAAACCACATATGTATAGTAATAATAAAAAAACTGTGTCTAGATTTTTTAAATTTCAATATTCGTATCTTACTTATACTCTAACATATAACTAAGTTTGATTGTTTTAGAGATTAATTTGCGTTATTGTTTATTGTAATATCAACTTAAATTTCAATCCTAAAATTTTGTGAGACAACTTGTTGTGAGGTTGAGAGATCAAGTTTTTTTGTAAATCTTTATTGAATTTAGTGGATTTATTTGTCAGTTTACTCCATAATTTTTCCTCTACACTGGAGAGTATTTTACGTTAAATTTTAGTATTGTTTCATTGTTTAGTTTTTTTCTCATATTTTTTGCTATTATAATAAGGAAAATTCTTTATTGTCGGTATTATTTGGTTGATTTTTAAGAGAGTTATATATTTGTCTCCCAAATAGGGATTGGGCTATAATCTCACTTTCAGGCTACAGCAAGTATCAAGTTTGGGTGGCACCAAGATGGGACTTGGTATCTCACAAAAACAACGTTGAAGGTTTTCAGATATAGGAGTTTTGATGATAAAGTTATAGATTCAATTTTGGGAGTAAATTGATTGTAGGAAATAATGGCATTCCTTGGTTTGGTGCAAAGTTGAGGACAAAAGATTACTTGGGTATTGGTTTCGAAGAAGAGCGTGAACGTGGAGGACAGAAAAGAAGAAAACGAACGAAATTATGGAGTATCGCGGGGCATGAACAATAGAGTAGGTGTCAGAGTGTCCTGAAGGTGCCTGTGCCGCTGTCTTTGGATCAAAGGTATTGCGAAAAGAGCACGTTACTTCTGGGGCTACAAGTGGGGATGTGAGGGGACTCTACTTGAGATGGGCATCAACATTAACACTGGATATCTATGGAGGCCCAATAAGCTGGCCATTGGACACATGGTACTAGCTTTTGTTTTAGTTAATTACTTTGAGGCTGGAACAGAAGTTGAACGTGAAAGCTGGACCATTGATAATGTGAGATCATTGAAGGTACCGGTAGGTCACTTTATTTTATAAACAAACTTAAATCATACAACATTAAGAAAAATCAAATTGGCGCAGGTCATTTTATTTTAGTTTGAATAGGTTAGATTTTGGAGAGAATCATATCTTTTATTTAGGTTTGTAAACTAACTTCTAGTTTTCAACTTAATTCTTATTCCAATTTCAGGTCCTCCTCCTTATGATAAGATTTTGATATGGTTGTCAATTAAAAGTTTATCCCATGAATTATAAAAGTATAATTGACATTTTATTCATATTTTACACATTTGTTTAATTTTTTAACAAGTCATACTAATGACACTTAATATGGATTATAACTATTATTTTGAAATTTGTGCAATAATCTAAATTGATATATATGTGTTGATGTTGCATGCCTATAACAGAAGTTCACATAGAAAATTCTTCATACTGCACAAATCCTCAACACTATTAATAAAGACATCATTAAAAATTATAAGATACGGAGGACTTCGGTAATAAAATTAGATTAAGTAATCAAATATGATAAGGAACAAATATAACAAATATTTTTTAAAATGATTTTACAATATAGTTTACTCTATAAAATTGTGTACGATTAGATTATTAGTTATAATTGCAGAATAAACAATTACCTTATAATTTTTCAATATTTGCATCTCTAACTGTTTCAATTCTAATAACACAATGTTGAAGAATATTTGATGATTCATCGAATTTTTCAAAAAGTAAATAAGAGTATCATTAATTAAAACTAGCTCAAGACAAGTGAAATTAAATACATAAAAAAGTTAACCACCTATAACTTGAACAATTAGTCATAAAAGGACATAAAATTTATGCATCACTGATGCAGCTTGAGTATAAGTGTGGAGACAACATATTGCCTTTAAATCATCCTCCTCCTAGAAAGCCAATAAGTGGTCATTACCTCTCTTAATTTCCTCACAATTGCAGCTTCTTTAATCTTGTTCAGTAGCTTGTGATGGATAATGGTAGAGTAAGTGTGAGTACCTTTAAATATCATGTTGTTTCTACTAATCCATATAATATAGACTAAAGCACTAAAAGCTAGTCCAAACATCTTTTAGTTTCCTTTAGTAGCACAGTTAAGTTTCAAAACTTATGATATTATATTTTTCACGAAGTTTAGGGGCAAAAGATTTTGTTGAGTACCAATAAATAGTTCCAGAGGAAGCTACAAAACCAACATTTAAAGAATATATGATCCATATCTTCTTGCTACTCTTGCCATAAAGTGCATCTAAGATCCAATTGATGGAATTTTAACATGTCTTTGGTTCCTAAATTTGCTTTAATTGTAAACCATAATATGAATGCTGAGTTAAAGATAATATCAGCATTCCATACTAGCTTATGTCATTCCACAAGGTTCTACGAGTTAGTGAACAGCTTTCTACAAGAGATGTTTTAGTAAACCTTATAATTGTTATTGAGCCACAAAATGGAATCCTCTTTAGTGAAGTTCGGAGGGTATGCAAAGAGATTGCTCTTGATAAGCCTCTTTGAGCATGTCCAAACCACTTTCAAAAGTTGTTCTCCACAATTAGTTCCACTATGTTTATAGCTAGTATACTAGCTTTTAATATGTCCAAATCTTGAATTCTATAAACGAAACCCAATCATACTAGTGGTTAAACCAAAAGGATGTGTTCTTCCCATTTCCAATATTATGCTTTATAATTAGACTAACCAACTCCATCATCCTTAGTATCTACTTCAAGGTTTATAAAGTACTAGTTTTTTCCTTAATTGACCAAATGTTTGCCCCTTTTAAGAATTGTACCTTAATCCACTAGACCCACAGGGACTCTTAGTATATCTAAATCTTCCATAACTTCTAAATAGGAGCAGTTTGGTAAGAATTCAGGTTGAGATGATGCCAAGCCCTCTATATTCCTTAGGTGTACAGATGTCTTCCATTTGATTTTAAGGACTTTAACCTACTTTTCAAGCTAAATCGTAGGAATCTTCTAAGTAACTTCTCGATTGATTTTAAGATCTCCTTTAGGAGAGCTAAATGCAAGAATCAATGGATGTGCAAGTTACTCAAGATTGAGATGATAAGTTGTATCTTACCATAATATGGAAGAGACTTATTGCACCAACTATTTAGCTTTCTTTGTATTGATTCAATGATAATAGGTATAATAAATATAAAAGAGCTTATTGGTGGTTATAGGGACAACCAGGTATTTGAATGGGATTTTTTCTTGCTTGAATTGTTTAGTTAAGCTCATTAGATCATTTCCCTCATTGGTCCTTACAAATAGGTAAAAGCTACTTTTGTTTAGGTTATAGCTCAAACTTAATTAGGATTTGAACTACTCAAAGGAGTTTAGGAAAACCTCTAATGAGTTGGTGGTAGTCTCATAAAGTAATAGCAAATCATATATAAAAGAGAAGTTATAGATGCCTATCCTGTCTTATTTATAGTGAAAATTAAACATGACTTATTAGAGATGTTAAGAGCAATTAGTCTAGAAAAAAATCAAGAAAATAGATAAGGGGACAAGGGGCTCCTTACGTAAGCCCCTTATCAACTTTAAATAACCTTATTGGTTCCTTTTTTAATAGCATTGAGAATGAACATTCATTTATGTATCCAAGAGATGAAAATTACAAGGAATCTAAGCATCTTTAGAGTATAGAAGAGAAAGTACTAGTTTAAGGAATCGAATGCCTTTTTAAAATCAATATTTAAGGCATACCTTCCAATCTCCTTTCTCTTATAATATCCCTTACATGGTTCTTAAGAAATCAAGATATTTTCCTTAATGTTCCTACCTTGTATGTAAATACCTCGAGTTGGATTAATGATCCCTTTGAAAACCAATTTTAACCTGGATGCTAAAGTCATTGAGATAGCTTTTTAAATCACATTATAACATGACATAGGTATGAATTCTTTAAGAGAAGATAGATTAGGGGCTTTGGGAACAAAATAAAAAAAAATTGTTAAGCTCCCTCAAAAGCTTACCATTGTAGGAAAATTCAAGGATTTAGTTATAGGCTAATAAACTTGTGAAGTACCAAATACTTTGAAAGAGTATGGCATTGAAGTCATTAGGAATAAGTGCCTTATTAGGATTCATAGCGAAAATAGCTTGTTTAATTTCCTCTCTTATGATCTACTTAGTTAGCATGCATCTGATTTCTTGAGGTAGGAAGTTATAGATGCATGATTTAACTTGATATGGAAAAGGAAAAAAAAAACTCATCTATAAAGCCTAGAAGATCCTTATAATATATCAAGGCTATCTCCTTCATCAAGCTTTGGTCATAAGCTGGGGTGCCAGTATTGTTATGGAGAGATATGATATCTCTCTTTATCTATTTCATGCCCTTCAAGCCTACTCCCCCATTTCTTCTTCCTTGGTTTTAAAACTCTCTTAGTTTAAAATGGTTGGTGATGTCAACCCCTTTTAGTTGATTAGGCTTATCCCTCCTTCTCTGGATATTATTATCCTCATTGTTTTTCCACTAATGAATGTAATCAAATCTAGAACTTATAAATATGCAATTATTCTACTGTATTTTCTTTTTAAGATATAACCAACGTTTCCTTTTATTCAAAGTTGAGTACTACGAATTGGTGCAATATGAAGTAAGTTTAAATCTTTATCAACGAATTATAGCTTTTCCTCTTTTAATTCAAAAGTGAAATAGGTATGACGAAGATATAAAATCAAGCCCTTGAAATATTAGGTGTAAGCCTCTATTTATTCAAGTGTAAGCCTCTACTTATTCGAAATAACTTCTTGATCTAGATTTGAAAAAACTAAAAAGAATTTTTACAAATCTGAATTCACTTTCACAAAATTCATCTTGAATACTACTATAAATGGCTTAAGATACCTGCCAGTGCTATCAGAAGACCAATTTAACTTGATAAATTCATTAATTTTCTAAACAAAATAGGGTATAATATGATTGATGTTAAGGTTGAGCTAGAGATGGGCTACCAAAAACCATTAAAATATTTAAACTAGGCAATCAAAAGAAAATGGCATAATTTAAAGTTTCAGTTAGTTACCAACATAAACCAAAACTCAACAAACTAATAAAGGAATGAACAACCTTTAGGGGAATGTTCAAGACAGATAAATTTGAGGAATTAATAGATATTACAAAAGCCAACTCCCAAGTATCTTAAAGAACTGCATAACCAATTTGTCAAACTAAGGATATAGTTTATGCTTTGATGCTTAGCAATTCTGCCCTAAGAATTACTCCTTTTTTAATTCAACTATTGTTAAGAACACTAATATTGTATTGGCTCAAACTCCCTCTCCTTTCATCTAGTATCGCTTAGATACTAATATAATACCTGTAAAAAGGAAATTTAGGAGGAAGACTAAGAAAAAAATTGATAGCTTTTTAACAAATGCTAACTTATGTGATCATATCTTGAAATATGAAGGATTTGAATTACACTTTTAAAAAACAATTTATCAAATACTTTTTAATTACCAAAGATCCTAATATAGTTATTGTTTTGGAAACAAAAATAAAAGTTATATAATCTAAACAAAGGCCTTCCTTTTATAAGTAGCAATTAGAAAACGATGAATAACCACTCTTGTCAATTTAGTGAAAGAATTATAGTGGCCTATAACCTCCGTAAAATTTTGGTAGATCACTTACACAACATAATTTTTATTTTTATTTTCTTGCATCTTTGGCTTACCATTGTCCCTTTCCTAATAAAGGTTCGTATAACCTTTATGTATGACTCCAATAATTTTGGTATAAGAAGAAATATTTGGAATAACATTATAAATATTAAGCCAAATAATAATTCTAGTTGAAGAAACACTACCAAAAATAGAAGCTAACAAGGCATAAGAACCTTATTGTCTCAATAGACAATTTTTTTACTAGAAAACCTGGCACCTAATAGGAGATAATGTTTTTAAAACAATATAAGAATTCTTCTCTAGTGAATAACTTCTTCAAGAATTCAATAATATATTAATCAACCTAGTCTTGAAATTCCCTAATTTAACAATTATTTATGAATTTAGGCTAATCAATTAATGTAATTGATTTATAAAATCATCTATAGATTTTTTATTGATAAACACAAAAAGTGTGCTAAAGACTCTTATTAACCCTTCCTGGTGATCTTTTATACTAGGCCATAATATTGGTGATAACATCTTGTTGGTCTATGAACTTCTCCATAACTATCATCGAACACCTAAATTCAAAAATTGCCTTATCAAGATTAATTTTAAGAAAGCCTTTGACTCTATGGAATTGAGATTCATTATCAACACCTTAAAAGCTTTTAGCTTCCCTTTTATCTTCATCAAGTGGTTGGCATAATTTATTTCCACTTCTTTTTATAATGTTCTCATAAATATGGAACCAACCCTTATGTTCAAAAGAGGTAAGGGGTTGAGTCAAGGTGGCCATTTCTTTCCTTATATTTTGGCCCTTGACCTAAAGGCCTTTGTTAAGCTAATTTCTTCCAATATTACAGGAAATAAATAGTTTAAATATGATCACGAATCTAATCAAATGATATTGTTCAAACTCTCATTTTCCAAAGACTTATTTCTCTTTTATAAGGCTAACATCCCTTTTGTTAAAATTTTCATGGACTATTTAGAAGAATTAAACAATTTACTAGTGCTAAGGATAAACCATTATAAGAGTACACTCTTTCTATAGTTTTAAACTTGATGAACTACCCCTTAGGGTTGCTAACATCCATAAGACTTACCTAAAAAGGATGCTTATCACTATTTGACCTTGTACACTAAATGATTGAGAGTTGGAACAATAGGAACCTTTCTTATACAAGGAAAGAGTAGCTTACAAATTCAGTTTTAAGTAGCCTTCACATATATTAGTATGGCTATCTCTTCCTCCTGATGAAGATAGTTAAATCAAATGAAAGAGCCTTGAATATTTTCTTATGGACTAATAACAAAAAGGATATTATCAAGGATAAGGTAAATTGAAAAGAATCAAATAGGAATCCACTCCATCCAATTAATGCCCAACTTGCTCTTAGGAAAGAGTATATAGAAGTTTTCATAGATTATGAATCAATTTAGGTATAATGAATTCATACTCATTTTTTAAAATAGGAAAGCTTTTGAAAAGCCCAGGTCAAATTTGATAGTTTCTGGTATATGAAATGGATTTTTAAGTTGAGGAAAAAGGTAAGAGATGTTGTTAAGGTTATTATTGGAAATGGGAGAGAGACTTAGTTATGACGATAATTGGCATTTAGTAGGTCCCATTTAAAGATTATTGAATATCATATCCATCACTAAAGGATTACATCCTCAACAAAAGTTTAGAATATCATCTGCAATAACTCCTGAGATGTTATTAAGGTCATTATTGGCAATGGGAGAGAGACTTCGGTATGATATGATAATTGGCATCCATTAGGTCTCATTGAAAGATTCTTGAATATTAGATCCATTATTAAAGGATAATGTCCTCAATGAAATTTCATACTCTTCTAGTTCTTCCGTTTTGTTCCCTTATTCCTACCTTCTATGGCTTCTTTTGTTAATATATTTTCTTTACGTTCCCAAAAAGATCTAGGAACTTATTTGATATCTAATATTCTATAGTTAGAAGTATTGATCTTACCTCCAAAATTCAATGAATAAGACACCTTTTTTTTTCTTCTATTCTTTCAAGTTTTGAAGGCAAATTTTTTTCCTTTTCTAGTGTTTATAATTAGAATAGTATTTTAATTAATTAAACAATAAATCAAATGATTTAATATAGTGTAATCCAATGAAAGAATTATTTATGTAATTATTAGGGAGCTAAATTAATTACTTATTTTAATAAAATTAGAAGTTTAATCAATTTAGTATTAACAATTTTAACTTTGAGTAAGAGACAATTTAATTTATTAAATTGTCTTCCAATCAAGGAAATTAGTTATATGAAATTTTGGAATCAATTTGGTACTTAAACCATTCAAAAATTTGATTGTTTCATATGATAATTTATATTGATATAGGATTATCTAGTACCAATCTGACCTTATTAGGATTCTATTATAACCTAAATTCATATGACTTGGAATGAAGCTAAAACCATTATAATCTTGCAGTGTTGCACTTTCCACTTGATGTGAACTGGATTAGGCATATGATTCTTTTCATTTTCAATGTTAATTAGGCTTGGCAACAGGGTCTAAGCCTGCACAACTCAATTCGAAGTCAACTAACTAGATTTAAGTTGATTAGGCTTGTTTAAAGCCTGATATCATCCGTATACAAAATAATATTGTTTAGTTTTTTTTAAAAACGATCCCATTTTTATTAAGTTAAACAAAAACTGAGTCTGAGCTCAAGCTTGATTGGATCGAGTAAGCTTGGGCTAAATTTAGAAGGTTATGGCTGGCGTAGATCATAGGTAGTCTAAAACAAGCTTGACTTTTTACCAAATTTAATATTAGTATTATTTTATGCTTTAAAGAATCATTAATAAGGTTGAAGACTTATTTTGGACAACTATATTCTTTTAGAATAAATCAGAACAATTCTTAAAAAATCAAACATTAAAACATAAATCAGCATTAACGTCAGACATAACTTAAAGGAGTTCTAATTTTAGAAATCCAACCTAAATTATAAAAGTTTAATATTAATTTAATTTAATTTAATATTATGGGTTAATTAATGAATGTGTATTCTAATAATAGTTTAGTTCAATTATGTTCATATTTAGAATATCATATCTAAAGATTACTCCAAATAAAGTTTAATATTGTGGGTTAATTATTGAACTTATAATATAAAAATATGTATATTCAAGTAATTTTATATTTATAATATCAAATTTAAAGATTCATCCAAATTAAATCTTATAGTGTAGATTAGTAGTGAAATTATATTTAAATAAGTATATTTATTTAAGTGTTTTCGTATTTTACCTCATTACATTGATATGTTCCATTTGAAAAGGGAACACAGTGTGTACAAATTTTTAGATGATATTAATATTTAAAGTTAACAGATACATTTAAGAAAATGTTTAAAAAGAATATTTTGATAAAATGTGAATCCAAATTATAATAACGTGTTGATTTCTTTTTATGAAATATGATTATGTTACAAATTTTTTATGTCTTTTAGAAGTAAACATAAGTATATAAAAATTACGTTTATAAATAAATTATACAAAATGTTTAAAAAGAATATCTTGATAGAATGTGAATCCAAATTATAATCACATTTTGATTTCTTTTTTTATGAAGTATGATTGTGCTACAATTTTTTTAATGTATTTTAGAAGTAAACATAAAGTATATAAAAATCACCTTTATAAATAAATTATACAGTTAACTAATTTTTTGTAAAGAATAAATTAATAATATAATTGGTCCGTTTGTTTCTTTTTTTGTTTTCTATTTTTGTTTTAAATTCAGAAAAAAATAAAAACTCTATTTGTATGAGTTTTTTAGTTTTGGTTTCTTTCAATTTTCAAAATTTATGAAAACCATAAAAGTATTTTTTTTTTATAATCTGATTTACTATCATCTAAATATGTATTATTTAACTATTTAATATAATAATTATTAATGACAACTATGAATAATTTAATTTAATATTATTTTTTTAATTAACTAAAATTAATTACTAATATGAATTATGAATAAATTAATTTTACTTTATAAATTAATTTAATTTTAATTAAATTAAATAACTTAAATAAAATAATTATTAATAAATCTAATTAAATTTAAAATATCATCAACATACATAAATTTCAAATAAATTTGATTTAGTAATTAAAATATATTTAAAATAAATATTAATTTATAAATAAAAAGTTAAGTTTTAAATTATTTATTTTTATAAAATAGAATAATTTTATTAATAATCTATTAATAAATATTATATAAAGATTAAAATAAGTTCATTAATTAAAAATAATTTATGTTTTAAGTTTTATTTGGTATGTAATTATTATTAGTGATGTATAACTATATTAAAATTAACAATCAAACATGCTTTTGTTTTTATTTGTGAGAAAAATAAAACTAAAAACAGAAGACGAAAACTAAAATTGAAAATTATAATAGAAAAATAGAAGTCGAACCAAACAACCTTTTACCTTCATTACACATTTTTATTATATTAAAAGATATAATTGATGATCAATGTAATCTTATTTCTTTTAAATTGATGACTCTTTTAGCATACCGAGATAATAGTTGAATTTCTTATGAAAGCGATCTAGAAAGGGGGGGTTGAATAGATCGTCTAAACTTTTTCGCAGAGTTCTACACAAAAACACGGAATTAATACACAAGAAACAATCAAATTAAACAAATGAAAAGAGTAGGGAAGAAAAGCAAACACTGTTT
>JAOQMS010000009.1:1308479-1321831 GCA_027563885.1 Erythroxylum longipes | reverse complement strand
CTTAACCAATTCTATATATTTTATAATTATCAAAACATAAAGGGATTTTTATTTGTCAACCACCATTGGTCCAACATCTTATTCTGATAATTTTTCTAAACAAATTCTTACACACCCAAACCATTACTTTTACCATATTACTATTTGCTAGGATCATATTTACTATTAGTTTTTTTGAATGATGCTGGTATTAAAAGATGTTGTGAGGAATTGGCAACAAAGAAACATTAATACCATTGAAAAACATTCAAAATTAAGTGAAAAAGAGCTAGTCTAGAAACTCAAAGGCACATGTAGACTGATAATGTTTTAATAAAACTTAGCATATATAATGAAATATAGCAAATAGATGAGCCAAATGAAACAATTTCAATTATTAAAACCCACTTAATTCCATTCTCCTTTTTCCTCGTAAGTTAATTTTGTTTTGGTTTAGCTTAGTTAGTTTACACAATTTTAGTTAATAAATATCCCTAGAAGAGCAGTTCGAGCATAATTCTTTTGCTTTCTCTTTATTTTTTGTCTCTAACTCAATCTTTCAGGTGTACTAACTTCCTTTGCTTTCTCTTTATTAGTTCTTGTCCCTTCTAAGTTTGACGAAAGTAAATAAACGGGGACCTACATGGATCTACATTATCTTTGCGGTTGTAACCTTTGTGACCACAGAATCATTGGCATTGCTTTCGAAGGTGATCTTCCTATTTTTAACAATTACCAAAAGAAAGAGAAGCCAACTCACTTCCTATGTACTTGAATATGAATATCTCATAATTAACAACTATTCTTTCCCCTTTAGAGGCATCTAAACATAATATCACTTCCTAAATCTTACCATACAAAAAGTCGAAGTCAATTACAGCAAATATGTAATCATTCTCTTATGATCAGCCTTATTTAATAAAGTGCATATCAGCTCAGCTTCCTTCAGAATTCAGACATTAGAAAAAAAGAAAAAAGTTTCCGTTATTACAGTTGGAACTCGATCCAGATTCTTGGAGACCATCTTGGAACCGGCGTTATTGGCATAAAGTTTCTCTAAAAATTCCTTGTTTAAGCAATTGGCAGATTTCGATACCATTTAACTTCCTGTACAAGATTCAATATTGTAGAAATCCAAGTCATGTGTTGTTTCACTTGACAGAGCACTTGTACCAACTTACAGAAGATCTCGTGCTATGGCAGCTTTGGGTTGCTTAAACATGGTAACAAGTAGTGGAGCTGTAAAGCGATGGAGGACTCCTCTTTCAAGCAAAGAACCTAATCACCAAACTAGACTATGCCGTCACAGTAATCCTTCTTCTCCTAACTTCAAAAGCTGAAACCTTAGGGTTCCTGTAACACATAAAAGACTCATTACGGGGTTGGGGACCTGTTTACCAAATTACCAACCTCTGTTGTGTTACATTCTAACAAAGAGGACCAGAAGCTATCCATGGCTATTTTCTTTTTTTGTACATTGGGACACTTCGCTCCATTAATCAAAGTCTTTAGGGCAGCACTTTGCCCATAACATTGAACTTCTATGGTTTAGTCCAAATAACGCAACATATAATTGAAACCTTCCCCCTATTTTTAACAAATACAACTCTTAACTAATTATCAAATGGCTTGACTTATAGTGCGTATACGTAACATTAATCTATCGTGCAAATAGACTGTATTCCTACATGTAATATTAATTCTTTCTCAGTGATCCAAAATCCCGGTTACATGACATCAAAGTTCTTAGATGCTTTCACGATAGTGTTTGTTCTTTGGTTTCATTTCTTTTAGAGTAAAAAAGATACAAGATCTACTTTATGAATTAATATTTAATATTTAATATTATTGTAGAATAGGAATAAGGAATTATTTAATTTTTAATCAAATATTATTTTTCAGATTGAATTATTACAGTTGATTGAACAGGCAAACCCATTAATTGAGGATGCATTACGTTAGTGCCACATGTACTTCAGTAGCAAGAGCAAATGATTAAATGTCATGCCTACTGATCTATACTTCAATTAGGTTTAGATGGGCGGTCCTTTTACTTATTTGGCTTTTGCCATATCTATCTTCTATACGTCTACATATGATTTTTGAACTAATTTATCCTTCCTTAGATTACCAGACAAAGGAAAGAGAATGTGATGATTTCAATGTCATTGGAGTGTACTTACCAGAAACACCTTTTTTCCCATGACATACAGCTTAATTAAGAAACTTATCTCAATCCACGGACAACTAGATTCGTTTGAGGTATAATCAATCGTATTTTATTCACAGGTAACCGACCAGTGCAGTAACTCTCAAAATTAATAATAATAGCTTGCTTGTTGTTTCAGATTTTGGAAGTTATTTTATTCAGAGGTACAATATGGAGAAACATGTCATCATTGACATGTAATATATAGTACTTCTTCATGGACTAAATACATTTTACATTTCTGAACATAGATTTAGATCCTCGTTTGGTATAAGCTGGAGTTGTAGGTGTGGTTATTTTTTATTTAAAACGTGCCGGTTTAAGAGACCGTTCGCTCTTAAGGATGGTCGAGTTGGTAGAGTGGGAGACATGAAGTTAAAATATTTTATGTTCGAATCTCCCTACTTATACTCTTTCGATTGAGTCTGTCGTATAGGGTTGCTTAGTACAGAATACCAAGTTAGTGTGATTTGCAGGTTATTGCGTCAATCTAGAAGTTTACCTAGTACGCATCTAAAAGATAACGACTGCTAGCTCTTCCGGTCCAAAAAAAAAATCTTGAAAAGCTCAACTTTTTATTTCAGTTTTTAAATTTTCAATCCAATTTATTTTAATAACTCTATTGTAAAAAATTAGTCAGTTTATTAATTAATCGGTCAAATTTTATAAATTAATAAGTTCTTATAAATAAAAATAAATAAATAAATTTTTATTTAATAATCTTCTTTTTAATTAATTTTTAAATTCTTAAATAAATAAAAACAACTTTTTTTAATTATATTTTAAAATTTTTAATTATATTTAATTTTTATTCGATTATACGAATCTTTACATATCTTTTTTACCTATTAAACTCTTGACGTAATTTTCGAAAGAAATATCTGTAATTAAGGATTTGTAAGTTCCAAAATTTCACAAAAGAGTATGTCCGCAAATTTCACGTGCTACGTGGGAAATGTCAACTTTTAAGTCGTTCAAGTAACCTCTTTAGATTTAGTGCATGTTAAATCTCATCATGACACGTGTCAGTCTTTACTCGTGAGGTGGGCCATGCCCCATGCAAAACTCTGACAGATTCCACGTGATCCAAAGTGGCGATATATCTCACGATAAATGGACCGTCTAAGGTCTCCTTCCCCAATGATGAGCTGCCACGTTTCAGGCTTCTACATTTTAATTTTAATCTCCTGCCTCTGACCATGCTCCCCGCAGCCCCAGGCAAGACTTTTCTCTTTTTCCCGATGATGTTATACAATGCAAGTGCTGGAAGTTTAAGATCAATATGGCCCTTTCCTTATGCTTTATGTACATACATAATGAATCTGGTTACTTGGTATCACTTGTATGAGGCCACAACTAACTAGATCATGCTACTAATCTAATTAAATGATGTGAAGAAACTAATAACACCCACTTAAGATTTACCAAAATAACAGTTTATTGACAAATGGGATTTAAAAGACTCAGAATATATTGCTGTTTTATACATGGGGGGTCTTCAAGGTACGTCATGAACTTTGTATGGAACCAAAAATATAAATATACATGATCCGTAGAATTGATTACGAAGAGTTACGCGTTGAGGTAGACCGACCAATAATTGCATAACTATGATAATAAATGAATTAATGGGGCTAGAAATTAAGAAAGCCGAAGTTGCTACAACCGCTGCATGTGATGGTGAAAGGTGAGAACAGGACCACAAGCTCACCGAGCCACCCAACCCCTTTCAGATTTAAAAGGAGAACATGGGAAGAAAGAAAAGAAACAAGGGTTACTGAGTTGCTTTGAAGTGCCAAAAGGTTCCTTTACAAGTTACAGTTAAATGCAGTTTTTGGTTTATGTCATATCATTTATGACATAATTAATTTAAAATATTTTTATTTTATTTTCTTGAGATAAATATATTTGACAAATAAAACTAATATTGAATAGCCAAATTAATAAATTTACATAGAACCTGTCTATTAAATATTCTTTAAGATAATTGTATAAGTGATTATTTGAATTGAAATATTTAAATTATATCTTTTATAAATTATTACTGAATCGGAATAATGTTTTTTGTGCGGAATTAAAATGACGCGGCCTGTGTGGATTTGAAACACTCCTTCTGTATATACATTGACCATTGAGACATCACTTCTGAAAAACTGACGCATGGCATTAATGTCACTGCGGCCGATAAGGGCCGTTTGGTCATTTGGTAAGAGTGAGGAGAAGAGAAGAGAAGTGAATCTGGGCAAGCAGTTAGTGGGTATCTCTCCCTTGCTTCTCTCTGTCCCTCTCTGTTCCTTGTCTGCGAAGTAAGAAGAAGTCTTTTCTCTTACCCTCAGAGAGAGAATCTAAAGTTTGAAAATACTGTGTGTGAACATGGTTAAAAGGTTTAAGGAAAGAACAAAATCTTGATCAGAAGTTGAGGAAAACAGGAGCATCATTGGTTCTAACTCTGTTTTTTATCCTGCTCTGACCTCAAATCTGCCGTGGGAGCTTTCCTCCAAATTTGGCTGTACTTCTAAAAGGAATAATCTTCAAGACTTTGGAGGTCTTTTCTCTTTCTGGGTCGGTTCCATGTAATCTGTTTTTTCAATGGTTTGCTTCTTGAGATAGCGATTGGTCTCCGAATTGGTTAGGGTGGGAATTGGAAACCAATAAAAAAAAGATAATGTCCTTCAAGAGCAGAGGAGAGCAAGTACCTGGTAGGAGTGTTATATCCCAAAAATGGACCCTTTTGTTTTGCTTGGGAAGTTTCTGCGCCGGGATGCTCTTCACCAACAGGTACGGATAGTCTTTCCCATCCTTTGTTCTTCTTTTCTGTAAATTCTTGATAGTTTTCAAGCAGCGAATTCTTTTGGAAAGGCAACTGCTTCTGTTTGTTCATTGAATTTGGATCACTATCTTCTAATGAATTCAAGCTAGTTTGTCAAATTGAAGTCCTTTCAACTTTCAAGAGTAAGGTAATCTTATTTTATTCAAATTTTGTACTTGGGAAGGCTGTAGGTAATCTCGTATTAAAAGATCTACGTTTAGCTGATTCTAAATTCTACAGGATTTAGGCACTAGCTTAGCTATTGTGTTATCATAATTACGCTTCAGTTGGACGATTAGGTGATTTCTCTGATTTCGAAGTTGTCTTTGAAAGTTGATTTCTGGCTATTAATTATGAAGTGAGGTAGATCTAAATTTGGACCATGTCATGGTTAAAACTACAGTTGTTTTCTTTCATCCTTTTGGGTACTATTTGACTTGTTTTTAACCTTTTCGTGCCTTTCTTTTAATATTATGGGTGAAGGTGTGCTTTTTGTGATAAATCGATTCTAGTTTAAGAAATGGCAATACATGCATCTTCTAGTTTGTTCGTCATATTGCAATTATTAGTTATTAATTTTGTTCTTTAACTACTTCTTGTGTGATAACGACTGATCCGATTTATTTGCTGGAAACATCAATTTACCATTGAAACCTGCTCTCACATTAATGGCCAGTATGGGCACTGACATATATTGTACATTGCCGTAATACTTGATCAATATCTGTTAGTCCCGATTTCAAGTTCTTTACGAAATCATCCTGCAATTATGATTCTATGACATCCCATTATGATATTTGGGGGGAAAAAAAACAAAGAATTCCACCATAGTTTTCTTGTTTAGAAGTTTTTAATTGACAAAATCTCTATTACACTGTTCATCTAAATAGGAAAAATGGTTATGTTGTTGCTTTTACATCGCTGCTCCTCTAGAAGGGGAAAGGGGGGTTGGTGCTTTCTTATTGCCCTTCCCTTTGAAGCTTGTGTTTCAGTTGAAGGGCATTGAAGTTGCAGGGGTCATGTGGAAATATTTTCTTGAAAAAGATCCTAAAATAAACAATTGGCTGTCGGCAGTTCATTGAGTAGTCCTTGCACATTCACCATTTATCTTTTGCTGAAAAATTGATTTTTTAGTTGTTGTTTCCTGAAGTGAAAATATGATTTGACTGACATAAATTGTGGTTAAGAAACTTTTTATTGGTACTTGAGAGATCTGATTTGCTTAATGGCAAACAAACGGTTCAGAATGTTGATGGACTCCAAAGGTATCACACGGACAACTGCAACTGAGGCTGAAAGGCTAAAGTTGGTTTCTGAGGGTTGTGCCTCTAAAGTTGTGAGTATCTTCGCTACTTAAAGTTCTTTGCTTGTTACTTGTTCAAATTGTTGATGGTAATCTGATTTAAATCCATTAGTTGTGTCAGAAAGAAGTAAAGCGGGACTCCCGAGACATAGTTAGTGAAGTGTATAGGACCCATAATGCCATTCAGTAAGTATGGATTGGCTTATAAATTATTCCGGACTTAGCTCGTTTTGTATTTAATTTGCATCGTAGTGTCTGGAATACTAAACTTTTTTCTTTATCTTAAATGCAGAACATTAGATAAAACTATCTCAAATTTGGAGATGGAATTAGCTGCTGCAAGGGCTGCACATGAATCTCTACTTAGTGGCTCTCCTTTATCAGAAGATTCAAGCAGAACAGTATCGTCTGTGAAAAGAAGATACTTGATGGTTGTTGGAATTAATACTGCTTTTAGCAGCCGAAAAAGGAGAGATTCAGTTCGTGCTACATGGATGCCTCAAGGTTCCTCAGTTGATACTTTGCTACTTATCGCTGGTTTTCCTTGCTATTCCTACTGTCTTCTGCTCCTTGAATTTCTCTTCTGATGATTGGTCAATAAAATTAGGTGACAAAAGGAAGAAGCTGGAAGAAGAGAAAGGTATAATTATCCGTTTTGTCATTGGTCACAGGTTAGTTTTGTTTCTCTTTTTGATTAAGAAAGTGAACATGCCTTACATCTTGTGTTTGGATATGACCTTAATTTAAGCCTTATTCTTGGAGTTAAAGATGAATTTTGCTGCTTGGTTTTAGATTTCAGATATCTATATGTGCCTTTTAAACTCAAATGAGACGTAGTTTTCCTTTTTGTCATTAAGGATGATCAATTTAAGTTATCGTACTGCATAATTTGTTTGCCCAAAGGTAACCCAATATTTTATTCATGTTGTGTATAAAATTGTTCAAAAGTACTTACCATAATCTTGATGCAGTAGTCAATTTAACTGATTTATGTATCCTGATTATTAAGACAAAAAATCAGGAGTCCCAATTTGTGCTTTCTAGTTAGTAGATATGCCATTTATGTAATGACTTCTGTTTATTAAGAATGGATATCATGCATCTAAACGTTGTCATATTTGTCCCGTACAGTGCTACTTCAGGAGGCATTTTGGACAGAGCCGTTGAAGCAGAGGACAGAAAACATGGGGATCTCTTGAGGCTGGTAATGCTTTAATATCCTGTGTTTATACTGTTCTCTTCAAAGAAGTTCTATAATGTTCTTTTGATTAGACAACTGTTAGTTCGTGATCACGTCATATTTTTGCTGCTATGAGCAGGATCATGTAGAAGGGTACCTTGAATTGTCAGCCAAGACAAAGGTATACTTCGCTACTGCTGTTTCCTTGTGGGATGCAGATTTCTATGTCAAAGTTGACGATGACGTTCACGTAAACATAGGTAGGCTCAAATGTTGCATTTGACTCCATTACTTGTACCATTTGTTGTGATGTGAAGGTGCTTAATTTGCATGTTGTCCATCCCTGGAATTCAATACATATTATTTTGTTAAAGCCTCAGCAATACCGGGATGGTTAAAGCATCTGATCTGAGGAGGCATCATTCTTTTCCTCTTGAAATTACTTTACTATTTTTTATTAAATGTAAATTTCGGAAATTTCATGTTTTAAGGCAATATTTTTTTCTGTTCTTGTAGCAACACTTGGGGAAACTCTAGTGAGACACCGGAAAAAACCAAGGGTGTACATTGGATGCATGAAATCTGGTCCTGTCCTCAACCAGAAGTAAGAGAAAATGTCTCAAGAGTCCATTGCAAGGAAAAGCCATGGGAAGTAACAAAGTTTTGTTTTTGCAGGGGAGTGAGATATCATGAACCTGAGTACTGGAAATTTGGGGAGGCTGGAAATAAATACTTTCGTCATGCTACTGGACAGCTGTATGCCATTTCAAAAGATTTGGCTTCATATATATCAATAAACCAGTAAGTTCCACAGGCCACCTTTTTGTTTTTGAGTTGCTGTATTTGTGATGGTTATTTTTGCTTATGTCAGGCATGTTCTGCACAAGTATGCTAATGAGGACGTCTCATTGGGATCTTGGTTCATTGGGCTTGATGCGGAACACATTGATGATCGCAGACTTTGTTGTGGCACTCCACCTGGTAAAGTGTGATTAAACTGAGAACTCAAACTCTAGTTTGCTGGAGATTTGTTATCAGCTAGATATTACACATTGCTGGGATGGGATCGAATAAGCCCAGTATTCTTTACCTAATACGTGTGCTTATTGTCGTGTTGAAGAATATTGGTTCTCCTGTCACACACAAACAGGATTTATGTTGTATCACATCAGGTTTATTTCCTCGACACCTGAAGCTAAATTGATTAGATGTCATGTGACATAATTTTATCCCTCTTTCTGGGAGGTTAAAAAATGAAGCTATCATGTAGGTTATTTAGGAGTCCCAAATTTTATTAAAATTCAGAAATTTCACTTTTTTCTTGATGATTCCTTGATGGGGGTTCACTATTTATTAAATCCTGAAGTTTATCATACTCATCTAGAATTGAAAACCAACTTTGAGTGACTTAAAGTTACCACGTACATGCTTATTCAGGTCAAAATGCAGTTGCTATATATGCTAATCATACTGCTTCATCCTTGAGCACATGCTTTCTTCTTCCAGTCAACCTGAATGCCAAAATCTGACTAAAATACACTAGACTTATTGATGCTATAAGCACTAAATTATCGAGCTTTTCTGCAATTTGAATATGGCGCAGATTGTGAATGGAAGGCTCAGGCTGGCAACATCTGTGTTGCTTCATTTGATTGGAGCTGCAGTGGTATATGCAGGTCCGCTGATAGAATAAAGGAGGTCCATAGAAGGTGTGGCGAAGGTGAGAATGCTTTGTGGACTGCAACATTTTAGGAGGTGACTCAGCAGCTCTTCCCAACTCTGGAGGAGGATAAGCTGAAAGAACCTGAGGGATTAGTTTTTTTTTTAAATTCTACAAATGTAGACAAGTACCACATCACACCAATAGAAAAAGAACAAGGAGAAAGAGGCTGAGAGGGTAAGAGATAAAAGAGGACTTGCTATGTGGACTTCTCCATTTTCTTGAAGGATACAGACCACAGTCTAGCAGCACACCAGAGAAAAGGGCAATAGCGGCGGCCAGCAGTTGGAGTTGCCCATTGTTTGAAGCTTGGAGAGCCGAATTTGTAAAAATATCCACACCTATCAAGCTATGCGTACAAATCCTTGTTGCTTTTGTCTGGCTGTTGGTGTCTTTGATCTAAGTCTCTGAAGAAAGAAACTCTTATCCATCTAGGCATTTCTTTTTAACCTGCAAACAATAATCATGGTATGGTGAAATTCTGAGACACCTACCATCAAAAATAGTGTTTGGTTTGTGAAATCCGAATAAATAGTCTAATAATACGACTGAGGTTCATTGCAAAACTGAATTTAGTTTGGTGGGTGGAGGGAGAAATACTTCTGTGATATAAAATGTTTCACGTTGATGATGCTGCCAATTTTTACTTAAATTATCAAAAGGCCTAACACATTAATTAGACCAAAAAAGAGGGATGTGTCTCGAAGGAAATGGCAAAAGAGCCAACAGAAGAGAGTGAAGAAAGCGAACATAAAAATACTTTTAACTGGTCTAAATTCTACGTTTGGTTGTATATGAAGATTAGAGTGTCCTCAAAAAGCGAAGGAAAAAAACAGAATGAATGACGTAATCATCCTACACCGTCGCTTCCTCTGCGAGAGAACACCGCAAATCATATGTTTTTATAGAAAGTTATGGTCCGGCCTCTGGACGTCTCAAGAGAAGAAGTAATAAGCTGAAAACTTCTGCGTCCCGTTTCTCTTGTAATGCGTTAGAGGAATAGATGGCTAAAGCCTTGGGTGCAAAGTTGATACTCAAAACCATATTCTGAAGCCTTCATATAAATATCTAGCAGTTGTCCTCCGGCTAAAACAAAATTGCTGCTGCATAAAAGCAGCGACACATAGTTGGTGTACAGGAGAAAACATCTAAGACGCATTAATATAAGCAATAGTAAAAGAGATCTTACAATCGTTTTGTTAAGCAATTGCAAAGAATTTCCGGGTTGGTGCGATACAGATAATGATTGTATCATCCCAGACTAACCTCTCCCACTAACCAGACACGACAACATAGCCTGATGTGATATATTGAGAACTACACAAGCAGAAGCAGCGGTACGTGATATTGGCACGGCTCAATCAAAAAGCAGGGCCCAAAAGATCTCTGAGCGCTGTTTTCTTATTGAACCGCACCAATATCCCGTTACATGACTGATGGTGTACTGTTATAGCCCTGCAATGATTTATTTCTGCATCTATCTCTGACTGTTGTTTCGTTCGTGGAAATCTCCAACAGAAGCAAACCAAAAAATCAGAATTAAATCAAGTGAAAATCAGGTCTAGCTTAACTTGAATTAGTACCTGTTATACAGAGGAACAAAGAACATGCAAATCAAGAAGAGTCTGACAGGGTATAGAAGAAGACGAGATAAGTTATGAGGGGGTGGGAGATTATGCATTGTAACAAACCGAGAGCACCAACTTGCTTTTTCTAAGCAAGCAAAGAGAAACAGAAGGTGATGGCAGATGGTGGAAACATTGAAGAAGTGACATTAACATCTCCAACTACCCAACACGAAAGGAAGTTGGAATATTAATTTAAGAAGGTACAAGAATCGTGAAAAAGCCCAAAGAGACAAAATCTGGAGCTTTTAATGTAATAGTGCATTTATGGATGATATGGGGAGTAGGGAGCGGAAGGATGTTTGGTTTTGTTCAATTAGACATTAATGCTGTCCAGAGACTCCAATGCAAAAGAGAAAAAGCTCTGTTCTAGTTTGTTTTGGGTACAAACATGACTTTCCATGAGGCATTTCGTAGGTACAATAGCGTTATCATTTTAGCAAGTAATTAATATCCCATGTCTTTGTTTTCAATGGAATAACTGAAAAATGAAACTAACAATTCGATCTTCTTGTCTACGGTTATATATATAGGTTCCTTTGGCGACCCTACGGTCGATCAGTCAAAAAGGGTTACAACAATAACTTGTCCATATACAGTCTGTAGGCTAAATGCTCAAATTGGGGCTAAAGTTATTTGAGTTTCATCAATTTATGGCTAGATATTGTATTCTGCTCAATTAAGGACTAAATGTTTGTAAGTCTGCTCAATATTAGCCAAATTTGGATGGAAAATAGAATATGTCATATATGTGTCGTTACTTTATATAAAAAGTGTATTTGGAGAGCCAAATGGATTTTAAATGTCATGTAAAAAATACTTAAAAGTCTGTTTGATTTTCAAAAAAGAAAAAAAAAAGAATAATTTGCTCAATTTTACATAATCCTAATTTTATTTAAATCTCTAAATATTCACCCGCTCTCTCTCGTAATTTTACAGAACCCTACTTTTATGATCCCATGTCTTGCCTCCTTCATGCATCATCACTGCAGATCACTCTAATCCCTCTCGTCGATCAGCCTTCCAGTCTCCAATCAAGGGGCTGTCTTGCCTCCTTCATGCATCATCGCTATCGATCATTTTAATCCCTCTCGCGAATCTACCTTATGAAGTAGGTTACCATTAGTTGTATTTACATGAAATTGGTCAAACTAAGGCATAATACAAGATGAGTTTTCAAGTATTGATGGTTAGCATATTCGGAGATTATATCAACAGAACGGGAGTATGGGTCACGTGATCTTGTACATCATGAATGGTTGAGTATTTACTTAGGGTTTTACTGGATATTATGCAAACAAGTCTGGTAAAATGGTTAAAAAATGAATCTTACTTGTCGATTTGGGAAAAGAAGCTTCGAGGTTGACTTGGATAGAATTACGAGAAGTGGAAAGCCCTTTTCTTGAAAACTTGGTCTTTTTAGAATGAAGCTTTTGATGTGTAATTGTTCCGATAGAGATAGAATTTACATGAAGGAAAAACTTCACTTAACAACATCCAATATAGTTTGTTTCCTACATTACAAAACCTTGTTTCGGGCATCAATCCAATGCTTCCCTTTGAATTTAACATGAGAATATGAACTCTGGTATGCATGTTCTTTGTGGTGGGCATGCATTTATGGTTTGAAAGTAGTATATGAGAATAATATTTGAAACTATAGTATAACAGTCCTATATTGGTGCTTTCTTTCTCCTTTTTGATTTCCAGTTAGCAGATGTATGGTCATGCGGAGTTACTCTCTACGTGATGTTGGTGGGAGCCTATCCATTTGAAGAATAAGATAATCCCAAGAATTTTAGAAAAACAATTCAGGTGACTACACCTAGCCACCATTTTAAATCCTATCTGAATTGTTAGTTATTTAAGTCATCTCATGCTTCTTCTTCTCGTGGTTCTTCTCATGCAGAGGATAATGGTTGTACAGTACAAAATCCCTTATTATGTTCATATATCTCAAGATTGTAGACACCTACTCTCTTGCATATTTGTTGCAAATCCATAATGGTAGGTTTCATACTGCAGCTATCATAATTTGTGTTGGTACATCAGAATTACGATTAACTAGCTAATGAAACTTTGTATACCCTCTTTGACACATTTTCCTCTCCCATTACTTATCTTATAGAGATTATCAATTAAAGAAATAAGAAGTCATATAGAACTTACCAAATGAGCTTATAGAGTCATCTTAAGCCATTTATTACAAAAAAGAGACAATCAAAGCTTTTCTCTTCAAAGTGTACAACACATCATGAAAATTATAGGTGAGGCAAGAAACAAGCCACCAGCATCTACATATATTAAAGGATTTGGCTAAGGTATAGAAGAAGATGAAGAAGAGGAGAAAGACATTGATGTAGAGATAGAGGAAGAAGATGAGGAAGATGAATATGAGAAGAGAGTGAAGGAGGTCCATCTTAGTGGAGAGTACCATATGTTAGGCCCCGAATCTTTTAGTAAGCATGAATTAAATGATTTTGGTGATTTTGTTGGATAAATTATATTCTCCTATTGGAGTTAATTA